>JAUBOD010000581.1:3105722-3115797 GCA_032353885.1 Nothura maculosa
GGACCTCACCGAGGTAAGCTATTTTTTATAACAAACTAGCTAGTTTGTTATACAACATAAACTGCTTCGTATTTGTCGTGTCCTCTGAGCAAGACCATTGGTGCTTGTTTATATCCACACATGACTTTTTCTGCACTGACCTGTATTAGTCCTCTTCCACCTTTCTGTGCAGGCTCAAGATGAAGCAAGAATCGTATTGAGTTTGTATTAAAGAAAAGTCAGGTAAGTTTTTGGTGAATCACCCTTTACATACACCTAGCAAGAACCTAAGTTCATGTTACAACTAAGTGACTAAAAGCTTAATATTCTTTTTCTCTGCCCACAAATACGTATGCAATCAAGTTGGCACAACAATTTAACATTCAACAATTTAAAAACAACATATGAAGATGGAACCAAAATCCACTCAGATACAAATTACTAAGAGTTAATTCATGCCTCTTTTCTCCAGTTGACTTCGCTGACCTGCACAGATCCAGGCTTCACTTGAAAACATACCTTCTTATGTTAGCATATCCCAGAATCATATGTAAAGACAAGTATTCAGAGTACAATTATGTAAATGATAAAACATGAATACTTTCTGAGCTGTAATCTAGCATTTATTTTGAAATAAACGTAATCATGAAGCTTCCTTAATTTAAAACTCCTAGTGGGAATAAGAAAGTTTGCAGCAAATCTTTAAATGAAGTTTATGTTCAGGTTCATGCTTATTCTAGTGACATGGATGGGACTCAAATATCTCAAGTTTCCTCTGGTTCCTTGAGAAGCAGTGTTAAGTGGCCTCACCGTTTTTACCTTTAAGGAAACCTCACCCAAATACATTTTATCCCTTTGCTTCATTTGTAACTACGTTTCTGTCTACTTCCTCTATGTCCTGATGTAATCAGGAAAAAAGAATAAAACAAAAGATAATCAGGTAACGGTTAGTTCATCATCATAAAGTCCGATAGATAAGAAAAGCAAATGATGGAAAACTATTTGTTAGAGACAGAATGAGCAAGTGTTTTATTATCTGAGATGTTGAAGTTTGGCTTCTTAAAAGCTACTATTCTCTTATCTGTATTTTTTCCAACAGAAACTTTCCAGGTTTTACCTGCAATGGTATTATCATGTAAGATAAAAACTCAGGGCTGCTCAGACTGCCCTAAATTATATGTGAGAACATTTATTTGTCCCACTTCTGAAAACAACAGTCATCTAAAGTACAATGACATTTTTAATACTAATAAACATAAAACACCAATATTATTTTTATTCATAAAAATATTTTACGTAAATACATTGCAGTTCATACACAGAGTGCGTACTTTCCCCTCTCTGATTATATTAACCTACTTTTGAATAATGTTTAGCTACATGAGGAGAATGCAGAATAAGTGACACATTAACTGAATTCAGCTGCGAGTTTTGTCTTTAGAGACAATCTAAGTAGGTTACATGGAACTGTGTCTATTAGACGATAAATCCATATAGTACATCCAAATTGCAGTCAGAATTTAATTGTCTAGTTCTCTATGTAATCAGACTCTAAAGTAAAAAAAAATCCCTACTTTAAATCTGGCTTCTGCCTGCAAATCAGAGTCTTCTCCAAGCTGTAATGTAGCTTCTCATTGCTATGCACGGGACATATGATCTAAATTACCCAAAAACCCCATTACACATGGCAACAGGCTTTGCATTTGAATGTCATTATTATTGTACTGTTTTTTTAGTGTCTTAGATTTTCATTCACTGTGTGCAAGAAATTGACCCATTTTCTACATATACTAAAGAATGTGTATATGTGTGCAGTGCACTAAATATTGCTGTGAATTTTCATGTTTATTTAAAAGTTTGTTTTCATGGGTACAAAACTGTTTGTTTAAGTGAAGGATTAAAAGACTTTCTGACAGTGTGACACCACTAAAGAAGGGTGTGGAGCAGTCACCTACCTGAAAGATCTTTTATATTGGGTTTCACAAATCTATGTTCTGCCTGCCTTCTGTTTTTGTTTGCCATTTCCAATTCATTTCACATGGCAACGCAAAAAAACAAAACAAAACATTTCTGATTTATGCAAGCTGCAGTATCTGTATCTGCAACATCAGTCCTTGAAGTCCTGAGATTAAAAGCTGGAAACTGCCTTAGTTGAAGGCCTTGCTTTAGGTTTCTTGTAAAATAAACATTTGCTCAGTACAATAGGAGAACAACAACAGATTCCCAGTACATAATGCATCTTCAAATTAAACTTTACTGGGCTGCAGTGCTGCAGCCCACTGTGATGGGCCAAGACAAAACCATGCAGAGCCCTGTGCTGGCACTGACTTGCAGTAGTGTTGCCTGCAATGGAAAGTACAAAATAGATTAGAAGGAACTAATACCTTGTAGCATACCTTGAAGTAAAGACATCCTTGAAGGTCAGGCACTTCTGAGGACTTAGTGTCTTTCCTCTCTCAAAAATAGTTGGTTGAAGGTGGTGGGAGGACTGCAAGCACAAAATGCTCTGCTTTGTACATATGCAGTGTTTGAGCATGACAAATATCAAATATGTAGTATTAATGCATTTTTTAAAAGTTTACCATAACTTTACCATGAAGTGTACCATAGCCAAGTTTACCATGAGTGGAAATATATTATATGGAAAACATATATTGTCTTGATCCCAAAAAAATATTGAAGAGAGAATTCAAGAATATAAAGGGTGGCTCCCTTTTGCTATGAGCAAGTAACAGCCTCAGTAAGGCTCATTCCAATTACCCTTTACATCTTCTTACTTGACAAACAATTTATTGCTAGAAGATCACATAAGTGAGAAACAGGCTTAAATGCCATCTTCTTTATCTTGTAAATAAGAGGGACTTCATGACTGCTTGTCAGTATGGTCTCTAACTAAAAGGTCAAGACGTACAGTCTCTGGTATAGCTACCTTATTTAAAAGATCATTTAAATATATACATATATATATATATATGTTGAAGTGCTGACTGCTGAGAACATAGAAGCAATCATAAGTCCCTAAATTTAGTCCCCTACCAAGCATGCAAACTATGAAGGTGAATATGCAAATATGCCTATGCACTGTTCACTATGCACTATGAAGGTGAATACGCCCTCTCCACACAGACAAAAGCATTTTTGACTGTATAGTCAAAGACACCTTTTTGCATACAAGCACAAGCAGAGAGTAAAATAACTGTAGAGCACCACTATTTATATAATCATTTAGTAGTAGTTCTTAATCCTCAGAGAATTTTTAATTAAATGCTGAATTTAAAAAGGGAAAGATGAAACACTAGGTTAAAGCTATGTCACATCTTAAGCAAATATTTCCTTACGGAATGGTAAATGACTTGCAATATACGAATTCAGTCTCCCAACTGAGGTTATAGTGCCTTAACTGTTCTGTCAGCTCTATCCTGCAAGCATGAGAGCCTTAAGGAACTGAGTTCAGTGCAATAAAAATGTACTTCTTGCAAGATGTTCATAACGAAACATATAAAACATTCTGTCTGCTTTAAATGAGCCATACATCCTCTTGTGGGACTCATTAGAGATTGCCTTTCAATTGATCTGTCTGTAGCTCTCCCATAGCATAGCTTTTAGGCTTCATAACCAAAGCATCAGACTTAAATATAATTAAAAAAAGAGAGGGTTTTTTTTCACTATCAGTAAAAGGGATCATAATGTAGGTAGGATGTCTTCTATGCCCACCATAATGTTTAGTATTGCATATGAATTATTCTGTAAGATTGTTTCCACATTGCATATATTTCTATCAGTCTCCTTCTCTTGCACCAAGCACTTTGCAAAGCAAAAAGCTGCAGAGGAACAAGTCATTTATTTGTTGAAATAAAGCCAGCTTCCTTCTGGTGAGAGTACAGCCATTCAATTAATAGAAGTCAGGCAAAAACAGTGTTGAAAAACAAACTCCCATAAATATCGTAGCATCTCTTCGTCATTAAATCACCTAGGAATCATCACTACTTGAATGAAACTTAGGAGTTATTACATTGATTTTCTCTTTTTTTCCCAGAACAATACTGTATAAAATGTGTGGATTTCAAAGGTATGAGAAATGCAGCCAGTCCCACTGAATTGCATAATTATGCCTTATTTACAATTCCAACTACAATAAATATCCTACAGATCCTCTGGTTGTGTTTCTTACACATGATATAAATGCAAATCATAGTTAAAAAATGAAATACTTTCAGTTTCCTATAAAGGAGGACAAGCAAGAGTTTTCACATCACAAAGATACTTAATGTATAAATTTTTATTATCCTGAATAAAAATAATAATAATAAAAAAGAAATAAGAATTCATAAATGAAATTCAGAAGTCAGTTTTATTCAGTTCATTGAATTGTTGAATCAAAGAGTTTCATTTAAGAGAATTTCTAAGCCATTCAATATCAGCCAGTTAAAGAGATATAACTTAGAAATCTGATTAGAGCATAATCACTGTACATCTCCAATATGATGTGCAACTCCAGATCTCTAGAGGTAAATGACTAAATAATTTAGGAATTGGCTATAAACCAGATCTTTCAAATCCTCTCTGAAATCATATCACATGAACCTGAAAGACTGGGATGTTGGTGAGTGGAATGTCTGTTATCTCCTCAGCATTGGGCACGACTTCAAAAAAAGATTTCTTCCTGAGAAGGGAGGATGCCAAAATGCTGTCATCAGGCTCTCCTGGATCACCTGAAGCTATGAAAGGAGTTCTGCTTTGCATTAAATTTTCCAGATTATTTCAGACAGAACTAGAAGGAAGCTTTATTTAGTTTGTGACTTAGTTGTTTCACGTTTTCTATATCAAAGTCTAGAAAAATGATTATAAAAATTCTTTTTTTATTTAACAATAGTTGTTATTAAATAGAATCACAGAATCTACAAGGTTGGAAGGGACCTCTAGAGATATGTCTAGAAATATGTCTCAAGTATTTTGTGTTGCGGCAAGAAGTGATCATAGATTATTGATCTGTTAAACTGAAGTGCAGGATGCCAATGAGCCTTATACTTATGGAGGCTTATAACATGTGGCAGAAGTTGTTCTGATACTGCTTTTGGTATTAGGTTTTGAGCATCTCCTATGATTTAGGAAAATATTAAAATCACAAAACTCTAGTGTCAGCCTTTTTCCTACCCTGAAGTTAGAAATTCATGATATTAAAAATACATGCAGCAAGTTGTATGTGTGGTGACTATAATTGTTTTTGTCTAATAGATCAATCATTGGACCACCTCTAAGTTGTTTTGTTCACAGTAGTCTACAAAGTTACCTGTTTCACATGCATCAATTTTGATATATGCATTGTAGATTTAGATATTTTACTAACATGATGCAGGTCATATTGGCCCCATGTGAATTACATAATTGGGATTTATTATTTCAGGGCTTCTAACTTTAATAGATGACCAAATGATTCAGTCTTGATTTCAGTTTCTACAATGTTAAATCAGCTATATACACTACATTAAAAAGTTTTCTCTTTTTCTTTTGTAGTTTTGATTATAACACAAAATTTCACAAAGGCCAGCAGTAAGCTAAGGCTTGCTGTAGACCTGAAACATTACTATATGTCCCTTATAGCATAAGGGACCATATGTCCATATAGCATAAAAAAATGCATAGGTCAAATATGACAACAAGCTTCTGAGCAGTGATATTTTGAGATGTGAATCCCTGTAGTTGGGAAAAAACATAATTGTGTGTATTTTTTAAAATAACTGTGTAGCTTTCACATAGATTTTTCTTCACAGGCTGCTTAAATTTATGATATGATATTGTTTCCTGTAACTATAATTTAGGGGAAAAAATTTGTGATGGCTGCTTAGGAAGCATTGAAAGCAAATCATGAGGAGTTAATTGTGCTTTCACTCTATGCTTGTCAAAGTAAATTTCTCTTGCTTTGTGTGCATTAGCCTGAGAGAAAGCTGCTTGAATTAAATCAAAGTCAGCTTTGGGTTCTACATTAAAAAAGAAATATCATTCATGATGAGCTTTATCTCAAAATCCTTGGAAATTTTGTAAAATCCTACCCTGGTTCAAGATTATCATTTAAAATGCTTCCGAATATATATTTTGTCATGTACTCTCCATTGTCTACAATGGAAAAAAAAAGAATTTTATTTAACTTATTGGTTGTAAATGCACAACACTCTTAAAGGCATCAGTCTTTCCAAGCTATATTACTCAACAAGAAGTGAAACTATTTCTGCTTGTGCAAACTGGGACATTAGCTGCAACTCAGGTTTCAAAGGACTCTGACACCTTTTTTCATGTTTCTGCCTGCTAGCAGCATCCTTCCTTCTTTACAGTAGGTCAAATTATTTTTCTTGCTGCCTCTGCTGCGCCCACTAAGAGGGCTTGTGGTTTCTGCCAAATTCATCATATGCCACCTTTTTATGAGAAAAGCTGGTCATGTAGGGGGAATGTGTGCTTATACGGTAAATGAGCTGGAAAGGCAGTGTTGTGCCAGGGGAAAGTACAGTGGGGGCCACACATTTCTTTAACGAGAAATGGATGTACAGAGGGAAACTCTGCAAGGGTAGTTCATAAGAAAGTGTAGGAAGAACCATGATCTATGGGGGGGGTTCTAAAAACCCATTTTAGTTCATTTTAATCCTAGAAAATTGGTATATGTTTTGCAGGTTTCTTTATAGAAGTAGAAGTAGAAGGAGTAGAAGGTCTGTTCAACCTGTCTATTCAAAGATATTTATATGCACAGTCCAATTCAGCACAGAGAACATATGCACCCCATATGTCAATATATATGTTTTCCTCACCATCCCTTTTCTATATGTCTGTCCTATCCCTGTTAACTACTCTTTCTAAGAATATGTTTCATCTTGGTGTGATGACAAGGTATTTGAATCATATCTGAAATTCAATTTTATTGTGAATGTTCTGCAGTCTCATTTGGGCTTCCTTGATCCAGAGAGGTTCAGGTGGCATTTACCAATAGAATAAAATAAACAGAGCTTTAGTCTTTATTATCCCCAAGCAGCTACCATAAGTAAGCGCTTATTTTTAGATACTGCATTTCACCTCTTTTTTTTTTTGTATTTACTACAGGATTTTAATCATAAAGCTTTGTTTTTCTTCTGTTATATGACTGATGAACATTTACTGATTTTCATACCTCTAAATGATTAACAATGATTTCTCCTTTAAATCATTCTGACTCAGTTAATTTGAAGTCTGCTGTAGTACAAAAGTTTTCACCTTTCAAAGGACACATGTTCTGAGTAATTGAAACTACTAATTTGTAAGACATTAAGAACAGTAGTGTTTCCTCTCAAATAGTCTTGAAGATTAGGCTCCCTGATATCAAGGGCTGTAGTTCAGTTACTAATATTCCATTCTCTTCTGCTATTGGCCCAGTTTTTACAAGCACTAACATTAACACGTAGAAGGCACATGTTTACTCCTTAAATTTCTGGAGGTTCAACATAAACAAAAGCAAAATTATTTTTCTTGGTGGTTTCAGGAGCAGAGCAATAACCTCTCTTTCTTTTTTTTACCTTACATCAGTATTGCTATGAATTGGTTAATGGTTATTGCTAGTTACTGAATTACAAAATCCAAAATCAAAAAGTACAGATAACAGAAATACTCCAGTTTCATAAAACAAACTATAAGTTCTGCTAATTCCCTAAGAGAAATTTGTGTCCAGTTTAACTATATGGGCTAAGGACCCTCAAATTTCAGGCAAGCAGTGCGGTTCTTGTTTTCATTAGTTTAATAACCTCATGTCATGCAGCTGATAAGGATTGAAACAAAAACTTGGGAGATGAGACCCCAACATGATGATCAACATATTTTTCTAGAACAATGTTTTCAAGTTTGTCATTGATGCTTTTTGTAATTCCTGCTTCCAGATCAACTTTCAGTGCTTTGCTGTCTAACTGCTACTGATTTTACAGCTTTTCTCCTTTAGGACCATTTAAACTGTTCATTTTAATAACAGAATTTTGATTTTTCTCTTGTATTTATTTTTTAATTTCAGACTTATCAATGAGTCCTTGAGAGACCAATTGCTAGTTACCATCCAGAAGACGTTCACGTATACCCGAACACAGGCACAGCACCTCTTCATTATCCTTATGGAGTGTATGAAGAAGAAGGAGCTGGTATGTTCAGACCTTAGCTGAGAAAAGAAACCTCAGTGCAGTGTTTTGATCGAGTCTTTCTGATCACTATATTACAACTTTGTTTGCTTTAATCTATTTCCTGGTATTAAGTGAACTCCAGCAGTTCTGCTCTCTCTGTAAATTCCCCTACATTTACTTTGACAGGACAAAATATAGCTAATAGGACATGGATATTATTACTTTGCAGTCAACCCCAGGCATACTGTGATTAAAATTCTGTGTATATAGAAACTCTCAAAAGAAAGTCTAGTTGCCTATCTGTCACTGGATTCATATTTTAAGCATGCTGTAGAGTATGTTTATGCACAAGTGTTACTAGGTCTGTTATTTTACTATAGAGATGTGTGACAGGAAAGGAAAGTAGCTTGTCTCCAAGGATCCTATTCCGCAGTGTCAGACTTTCTGGAAGAACACAAGTTCTTTCAATAGCTTCATGGATGGTGCTGCTTCTGCATCTTTTGAAGATGGTGCTGCTTTTGCAGAAGAATTTTTGAAGGAAAATAACATTATTGGTTGAAATTACATTCTCCTAGCTTTTATTTCCTGCAGACTGACTGAATAGACATCTTTCTGTTTTGTAATGTAATCCTTCTTCTCAGATCTGTTTTCAGTTCATATCAGAGCTCCCAGGTTGTTTGCAGGCTGAAATACTTTTTGCAGGGTAACTTCAAGAGAAAAGATTGGCTCATATTTTTTATAGGTGTTCCTTTTTATGAACTTTTTGAGTACTGTAAAACTTCATCCTCTCTTCTGCCTTTTAATTTCTGTTAAAAGCAGAACATGGAGTGAATGATAACTCTGAATGTCAGCATGGTTATGGGTAGGAACAATTAATAGACAGGCTGGTTCTTTTAGCCAGAGTTTGGCAAAATAGGAGAATATTTTCTTATATGATTTAACTTGCCAAGAGTAGAGAACCCTGATTCATTCATCCATCAAAAAGGACCAGGCTTCTTCATTCACAGCTAAGCATTTGTACATACCATAAGCACATGATTTAAGCATACATATGTTTATACTAGATATACATACATGTATTATACCATATACATACACGTACTATACCATAAGTACTTAAGACCATAAGCACATAAGCACCTTGGGGCTACCCAGGACAACATTTGCAGGATTTAGTAGCAACATGTGGCTTCACTCTGCTTTTGCACAGAAGATGTTTGATGGAGCTGACACAGACATATGTCCATTTATTTGCATCCCCATGGACTGCTTTCTCCCACAGTCATAGTTCAAAAAGAAAGATAACTGTGTGTCTCAAACAGCCTTGATGCTGTAAGTGGGTCCATTTATGTTAATATTTTTAATAATCATAATGTATATGTACAGGACCTACACAGGAGGGAAGACAGAATGAAAGAATAAAGGAGGCAAGTTGGAAGAGAGGTAAAGAAAGAAGCAAGCAAGAAATCAAGAAAGGAAAAAAATAGAGAAATAGACATCAATTTACCAAGTCCAAGGAGAACATACAGTTCTAGATTATTGTTGGTGTTAATTTTAGATTTGGTTGTCAGATTTTGAGTAAACTATGCAATTGCAAACTTAACTATGGAGCTTTCACCTGTGCAAGCAAGGTAGTTCATTTATTAAAAGCTATTTTTCAGATGTGTCACTCCCATCACCACAAATGCTGCTCAGCTACCTCTCTTGTGAAAAGCCAGCTGCCATGAAAGGGTTTGCTCTTTTGAGCTTCAGCTTGTAACTCTAGCCTAACTATATACAAAAGTAATATATTAAAACACATGTTTCTTTCAGGTATTTCAGCTCCACTCAGAGAGTACAAATTTTAACAGTGGTAAGCAGAAAAGATTTTCTACCTGCACTGTACTTCTTAAGCTGTCATAGAATCATAGAATGTGTAAAGTTGGAAGGGACCTTAGAGGTCATCTAGTCCAACCCCCCTGCACACGCAGGGT
>JAUBOD010000581.1:3115897-3130557 GCA_032353885.1 Nothura maculosa
GGTATCGTCAGCAAACTTGCTGAGGGAGCACTCCATGCCTTCATCCAGGTCGTTAATGAATACGTTGAACAGGACCGAACCGAGGACTGAACCTTGGGGGAAACCGCTAAGTGCAGTTCTCCTTAAAGACTCACGATGATATAGATGAATTTAAAAGAATGACAGTATTTAAAATAATGAAGAGAGCATTGTCAGAGTTGGATGACCTTGGAGACATGAAATATCCGCAGAAGTGAGTGGAGGCTCTACACTACCAGATGTTTCATGTCTCCACATCTGCTGTAGCTCTTCTGCTTACTCTGTCTTGACCTTATGATTTTGTCAAGCATAAATAGAACACTGCTTGATGAATCAACATTGTCATTGCTCGGGTCTTCCCCTTCCCAAACCAAACAAATAGAAGGAAAATGCAAAAGATCATCTCTTACTAGAGCATAGCAGCAGCCAAACTGATCCCAGGTATTTTTCCTAAATTGATGACTCCAATTTCCAAGGATGTCTGATTTTGTGGCTGCTCAGTTTGTATGTAGCAAAGTAGAGAGCATGGTAAAGACCTGCCATATTACAGCGTGCAGCTAAACAAATAAATGCAAACAGGTACAGACAAGAAAATACATTTTGCAGTAAAATACATAAATACAGTTTCATTACAGATATGAAGGGGAAATTCCCAAAGAAAAAAAGAGAATGCAAGTTTTTCTGAGGAATGGAATAAAAAATCTATTCTTGAAAACAAGATTTGCTACTACTTAGAATATATAAACAAAAAGCATCTCTTTTATTAAGCTAACAGAATCCCACTGACCAGAAAAAAAAGCCTAATTATTACAAAAATTAACTCTTTCAGAGAAAATGTTTCTAATTCTTACATATTAACAGTTACTTTCAAAGGACTGCCTGAATTGTATGTCTTACTATTAGATTACTTACTATTAGATGTGCATTATTCGTTTGCTGAAGGGTAAGTTCATTTGCTGGAGAAAATCTGAGTACACAAACTGGGTGTTAGGGTGAGGCCATCGCACATGACAGGTCTGTTAGGATTGCAAAGCAAAGCGAATTTCACATCTCTGTTTAATGAGTAAGTTTAATTGCATTGCAAACTTAGCTGTGTTTAATTACATTGCAAACTTAGCTGTGTTGGCACTGCATGCATCCAAGCTTATATCCAGAAATTTGATTGAGCTTAGAGATGTTTATGTTATTAAAAAAGACTATTAAGAATTAAATAGAATATGAGTGTTCTTACATATAACTGTAGAATTTAAGGACAGGAGAGTGGCCTATTGATTTATGGAGATTCACTATTGTTACACATACAAGGAACTCTAAAAAAATGTTTACCCAAAGCAGTTGCTAAAATAAGAGCATGAAGGCTCAACACAGCTAATTGCGCAGGAAGTAGTGTCATAAAACCCAATCAACGCCTTTCTTCAATAATTACCATGAGCACTTTTTCCATCTGATCCCATTTCCTCCATGCAACTTCAGAATAAGCTAGAACAGCAAATGCTATCAATTGAAAGAAGTGAAAAATAGAATTTTTCACAAGACATTTGTATTCCATATTAACGAGCCCAAAGTAAAAAAAAAATAAGGAATGACGAGAAAGTGGAGAGGAACAAGACTGTCTCTAAGACTGTTTCCTGATTTTTCAGGGAGACTGTTTCAGGGCTGTTTTTCTGAACTCAGCACATGAAGCACAGGTGAGAGCATTCCTCAAGGATTGAGTATGGCAGAGACATCACTGGAAGCCTTGCTCAGCCCCATAGTAAAACAGCAGCTAAGAAAGGAATACCTGAAGCATCAAACTAGGAGAAAATTCTCTTCAGACAATGCCTGAATGTATGTTGCATTGGTTATACGTCAGAAGTCTGTTTTCAGTTTTAGAAAGGAGTGTGGGTTTTTTCTGCCTTAATAAATAAATTAGCCTTCTTATTTGTTCAAAAAGACAGTATTTTAGTTTGTGTTAGTTTGCACTAGGTGGCAAATACACTATTTCAAGAGCACCAGGACAGTTTTTAGCTCAGATTGGGATAAGACTCCGAGGAAAGTGACTTCCTGAGTCCAGGTTTGCAGAGCAGGCAGAAGAGGGAAGGTCTCTCATGGGGAAAGGTCGCATTCCTCTCATGAGGAAGGTCTTTCATGGGGAAAGGCCTCATTTAACAAGCCAGAGAATTATATGCCCATGCTTGCTGCATGGGCATATATTTGTCATAGCAGTAGTGCTTGGAAAACAGTGGTTTTAGAAGAAATAAACCTAATCTTGTTTCCAACTGGAAAATAATCTTGTTTCCAACTGATGGATAGAGACATTTGACGTGAATCAGGAAAGGTGCTATCTCAGTACCTTACGAATTAAAAGATGGCACAAGCAACATCAGTGGTGCATATGTGCTAGCCATTGGTAAAGCATTTTCTTTATTGCTGCCGTGACAGTTTCTGCTGTTTGAAATTCCAATTACTACACTAAATGAATTGATTGTGTAACTGTCTGTAACTCTACCACAGCATAGAATCATAGAAGGAAGAGATTGCAGATAGTAGGTTTATGTTTATGAACACTGAGAGATTTGCATGCTCAAAGGAAAAAGGAGCCTCTCTCTTTCATGTCAGCAAGCAGTAAATATTTTCCCATTGCCTCTCCTTTCTCAGCTATTCCTGTGGCTCAGTCACAGGCATGGTCACAGTGACAACCATGGTCATAGTTTGGGCACAGTGTAAAACTTATGACTATTGTGTCTTGCTGAGAATATGATAATAATAGGTTGTTTTTTTTCAAACTAATTCACTAGTAAGCCAGATTTCATGCTGAAACAGATGAATGCAATGAGCTGATCTGTTTGTTTGTTTTTAAGAAATAAAGTATTTTGTAATTTTGATGACCTCCAGACTGTGAAGAAGCTGGCTGAATTTAGTTAAGTTTTGCCATTGACTCTACCAAGAAGAAAATCTGATCCTAGGCCTAGATTTTTGTGCCTTGTGCTTCAGTAATCCTGAGAACAAGTTCCACAGGTAAAAGACCTGCTTGCATCAAAAAAAAGAGAGATAAAGGCAGCTGTTGTATTACACTTAAGACTTGAAAAGCTTTTGATCCTAGTGCTTGCCTTTCAACTGGTGGGAGATGAAGCAAGGCTCCTGCTGACAGCAAGAACAAGATTGTCTGTACTGCACTTCAGCCACACCAGCTCAAGTTGGCGAAGACCAATAGCCCTTTTATAACTTGACCCACCTAGAAATTTACAAAGAAAATCCATGATCTGCTGTTTGCATTCAGCAAGCATGGATTTTCTCTTCTGTTTGGTACATATTCCTTTCCCAATTATCAGATAGAATCACCTATCAGAGAGAAATTTAATTTAAAATGCAATCCCTTAAACTTAAAATCCATCCCTTACCATGTATTCTCTTAGTAAAACTGCAGCCAGAGAAACTACATTTTAAAAGTTTCTTTGCCCTTTAAAAACATAATTTTGGGAAGATACCCATTGTCCTAGTCATACCATGAACGAAGTTATTCTGCAAGTCCACATTGAGTCATTACAGAGCTCTGTCAACTGTCCCAGAAAGAAAGTGAAGGCAAAAAGTAGCACTTGGCACAGCAAGTTTTGAATTAGGTAATATAGTTTTTGTAATCAGTAAGACAGCAGTGTTCAGTACAGGTTATATGCCATACAGACTGCTCAGAAACCTTTCTCAGTCCTGACCTTGTAATGTCCAACAAGTTTCAATTATTCTTGCCTTCAAAAAAATATCTACATTGCTGCAATATCCAGAAGTCTTAGGTTAGCAGCTTGCTCTACAAGATGCAGGTTTTGTGTAGATACAACATCAGTGAATGTACTGGTCTTTTTATGAAAAATTGAGGTCAACCTTACAATAATTGAGATGTCTTTGCCAAGTTTTACCTGCTTAGTACCACTAACACACTGGCTGGGAAAATAGTAGTTCATAGCTATTTTTGCTGATTTGTTTTGGGGTATTGTTATGGCTTCTAATGCCAACTTAAATGCAGAACAGACATCATCAAACACAACCTGCAGGCAAAGCAACCTGCGTTTTTAGGTACTGTCCAGGTTTTTAATAATAGATTAATTAATAACATTAGAAACTGAAGTTTTAGGTGGAGCAAGAGTCTGGCTCCCCAATTTTAATTATTTTCCCACCTAACAAATTTACATCTCCTTCAAAAGTGACTTTTCGGATGAAATCAAAAGACCTATTTGTACAGGAGCCCTTCACACACTATAGGCAGTGGCTTGCAAGGCACGGTTTTCTGATATAGACAGAGTGAGAAAACTGGAGTAACAGTAACGCTAGGTCTGTCTGTCTCAGTAGTGGACTCTCAAAATCACTCACGGTTTTTATATTAAACTTGGGTTTGAATAACAATTCAGTTTTACAGTGGTTATTAGCTGTGTGCAAGAGATAGGCTATGGATTGAACTATTTATCAAAAGCCCTGAATGATACTGGCTTGATTTATTTTTAAAGAAGTTTTCCTACCTAAGACTCATTCCTTGGCAAGAGAGCAGAGACAGTGAGGATCTGAGGTTATAAGCCTATTTACTCAAAAATAGTAATATACTGTGATCTGCTATTAGTCTTTGTTTTCCCAGATGAACTACTGGTAAATGTGCAGCTGTAGAAAGAAGTGGGGATACATATCCCCACAAATACATGGATAGCTGAGTCTCCAGAGTGTAAAACAAAACTCTCATGGTATGCACACTGGTCTACTCAAAAGTTCCGACAGTCAGAGATGAAGGTTGACAATAACCCCCCTGATCTGTGGCACAGGTACCAGCTGCTCTGCCAGAAGCATGCTTTCCAGCAAAAACACCACTTTGATGCAGTTATGTATTCTAAGTATGGCATCCCATGTAATTTTACAGGTGTGATAAATAGGCATAAAGAAGAATTCTATACATATAAGATCTCATACATGCCTTTACAACATCAGCGGATCAGGGTCTGTGGAGAGCAGCTGTTTTGGGATGAGTAGGGTTAATGAACTGCATTATATCAGGCTTCTATTAGTTATAATTCCTGCTCCCTGGGACTCAGTCTTACAGATGATGATGCATCTTTATTTTATGCACACATGTCCCTCTTTGTGTTAACATAGGTAAGCCAGTTTTGGTGAGTTTCTGTTTCTCTCTGGCACAGGAGATATGGTGGAAGTGCAAATCACATTTACTTCACTTTTATAGCCGTATCAGACTGTTGGAAGGTCTCAGGACATATCAATTTTTGAAATAAAATGCCCATTTCTTCACCAAAAAACTGTTATTGAGCTAGTTGAAAGAGCTGACCAAGCTCTTTCCTTGCTATAGTTGCCCAGTTCCCATATTGCAAGTCTACATCTATTTATGTCTATTATCATAATCTGTTGATGAGAACAACCTAGTATCTTAAAGCACAGTCTCTAAATTTTTTTTCCTTTGATCATATGATTTGTGACTTGCAACTTATATTTATTCATGTTTTTTCAACTCTGAAATGAGGAGCTGGTATTTACTGCCTGAACAGAGAGAGTTAAATGCCCTAAGGTAGCACTTCAATGGAAGCTACTATACAAGTGTAAAGGATTGTTTTCAATGTTTTTACTATCAGCACTTTTTTTTTTGTTATTTATTCCAGTGGAAAATATTAATGCTTCCTTCCAAAAGGAAAGGCTTCAAGGGGACTTGCTCATTCTGCTCACCCAGACTTTTAGACAGACAGGTTAGCTGAAGAGCTAGATGGCAAAATAAAAAGTTTGTTACATCAGGCAGAGTTGTGAGATTTCCATAGACTTTTCAGTAATTAAGCAGTTGGCAAGCTGTCTCAGCCTGGAACAAAAGCTACCAAAGCAACAGGATAAGCCAAGCACGGACAATAAGTTTTGTCAAACCATTTTCTGTGGACCTATTTGGCTTCTGAACTCCAGACTTTCTGCCTTTCATGTAAGTGCTGAGTTTTTTGTTTGTCCCTTGCTTCTTACCAGACAATGATTCTGTGACAAATTATGGGAAAGCAAAAATGCGAAGCATGGCATTGCTGCCACAGAGTGGAAGGAAACAAAGTTCATGAAACAATCAATTTGAAGTGTAGGGAATAACTATCTCCATGGCAGAGAACAAGGTACTCTTCAGTGCAGCAGGTCACAGCATTTTCCCTACTGATCTGGCATTACTTTTCCCTCTTCAGATAAATACCAGCTAAAAATCTGAATATATTTCAGCTGCTTCTTCTCACCATGAAGTATTTGGGGTTTAATTAAAAAAAAAAGACGTGTGTGATAGAATTTGACAATCTGAAGCACAGCCTAGTACTGCACAGCAACTCACATTCACTCATAAGTCCTCACACTGCCTCTGAGTGCAAGAAGGTCTTCTGCCTCTGAAATGTTTTCAGAATAAGATCCAGAGTCAAAAATAGAGTAATGAGAGAGAAGGATTCACCTTGGGCTAGAAAAGGCACTAAAAGAGGAAATAAATAAGCTAAGAGTTGGAAAGAGGAAATAAATAAGCTAATTATGCCGTATAATCAATCTCATTAAAGACTGTTATTAACTATTCCAAAACATTTTTTTCAAATGAATTCCCATCCCATAATTTGAAGGAGATGATACATTTTGTAATATTCTATAGCTATGACCTTACCATGCTTATCTTATCTTGCTTATCTTTTGGGGAGTAAATCAGCATCATCTTTGTGGTATATGAAGATGTTTGACTGCAGTAGCTGACATAGCTGAATGTGTTATCATTTCTGTATTCAGATAAGTCTAAATATATCAAATGGTAGCACTGCTATGCTAACTCAGAGAAAATCCTACAAAGCAAAATGAGCAGGGTTTTGTGTCAAGGCATTTTCTATGGGTCTGTATGACTTGCTCATTACAGGACTGACTTCCACGTAAAGAGCTGCCCACAGAGTCCTGTCCTCTCCACACACAAATAGCTCCTTGTTACAGAGATTAGGCAGGGGCAGGAAAATGACCAGCTACTGTGGAGCCAGGTAGGGCAACATGCTGTAAGAATTTAGAAATTTTATGTTTAAATTATTATAGCCTTCTCCCTAACCCACTGCATATCTAAATACTCATATCATTGCTGGGACTGTCTCTCCTACAACTTCATTTGCTTTCTGTTTGAAGAAACTCCTCAGTTTTTGATGTACCTGATCTTAGATAGTCCTTTGATTCCACAGCTCCCATTAAGAAGGCAACTTCTGCATATCTGTGTATGTACAGCCATACATTTTGAAGGTAACCCTGCCTTTTCTTGCATACAGAACTAAGTTTCTAAGTTCCAGTGTAGTCTGTCTGCCTCAGAATGTCTTGATTGTATATCTTGATGGTATATACTATTCTGAAGTAAAACAGTATTACCTGATTTTGCCTATAGATGTAAAATGCAGTATCACTGTGAAGGGAAGCAAAGAAGAAAATGCAATCTATTAGGCTAAATCCACCCCACTGAGACATAAATTACATAAGAAAAAGGAGAAAGGAAAAAGATATCTGCCAAGCAAGAATGAACGGGTACTAAAAAGAAAGCAGAGCTGTTTTAAAATGAGTGCTTTCACTAGAAAGCCCAAGGTCAGATAATCTCTTACCACCACCTCCCCATTTGCTTTCTGTCCTGCTGCTTGTTTTTTCCTTCATCTCTGTTTTTTACTTACTTTCTACTGCCTTGCCTGAAAATTAGGTTTCTGCCCTGCTGGACTGTAATTATTGCTAGTGAGAATCACAACGTGCTGCAATCATTGTGCTTGCAGAGGTCTGTTTTGCTTCAGCAATTTCCTAGCACATTTTCCTCAGAAGAATTAGTACACAGCTAGTTGGGGGGTTTGTTGTTGTTTTTGTTGTTTTCCTTGAAGTTAATTGTGTTCACATTAAGATCTTTCAGTAAAATTTGCAATGAGTTGGAGGGGAAGTCTTGATAGATTTTTTTTCTCTCTCTTTTCCAATTTTTAAAGATAAGCCTTGTCTTGGAGGCAGGTTTTGTGGAGGCAAATGAGTGGCACTTCTGTGTGCTGCATTCCTTCCATTTTTAACAGGAAAACTGATATAAGAATTTGGCTAGGGGATGTCCGTCATCCATCCCTCTCTCCTCTGACTGGTCTTCACTGCTCATCACCTACCACCGCTCCATCTCCTCACCTAACCAGCCGATCCTACCCAGAAAGGTCCCTTCTCTCTTGTGTAGGTGTCATATCCAGCCTCCCACTAATAAAATGGTACATAAATGTGAGTAATCTGCCTTAAAACAGTTGATGCACTTTGCACATATTGTGGGCATATGAAAAGGAAGTGATTCAGTAGATTTAGCCGGAATCTGGATGCCCATTAATGCTGCTTTTGCAGCTCCTAGTTCTAACTCTTATTGGTCATTTGAAAGCATTTTTGCTTGCCTGTTAGGGTTCTGGCTGTGTTTTCATCCAAATTTTAGCTCTATCTTTAGCAAAGAGCAGTACAGGTTTGTATTTGTAAAGGATATTAACATCAACTTTTATTGTATTTGTAAAGAACAGAGAGAAAAAAAAAAGCTAAGGGTGCTATAGGAAGCCATACTTGTTCATTGAGATGCCTACAGTCATTTTGAATCAATAAATAGTATGTACCCTATAGACGAAAAAAAGGAATAAAAGAAAAAAAGACAGCAACCCCAAAATAACCCAATGTGGTGATGGATGATCTGCTCTTAAAAAAAAAAATCAGTTGAAAAAAAGACAGCAACCCCAAAATAACCCAATGTGGTGATGGATGATCTGCTCTTAAAAAAAAAAATCAGTTTAGTGAGTCCAAATAATTCAGTTCAGCAATTTACCAGCCACATGGAAGACATAATGTAGCCTAATGCCTTTGGGAAAAACAAAAAAGTACTTTATTTTTGGATTTTTTTTTCCTTCTTTGAAGGTAAATTGTTTTTTAGGTTCAAAGGGAACAGCTGAGTAGGGAAATTGGCAGATTTACACTGTAATACAATTTCATTATGCCAGAAAATAGAATAAATCATCAGTTTGAATCAGATCAGCATAAAAATATCACTCACTTTAATATTTCCTCTATTCCCAAATGCTAGTTCTAGTCAGGTGTATGCTGCAGCTCTCTCTCTCATTGTTTTCTTTGGCCAGAGTGAGTCTTAAGCATGTACTCTTTTTCAAAATAACTTATGAACTTATTGTGCTTTATGTTTTGTATTTAAATGGCCTGGATTACAGATATATACCTATTAGCTTTTGTTTTGTTTTGTTTTTCTACAGAAGTTGTAAAGAGCCTAGAAATCTACAATAGGCTTTAATAAGACAACAGTAGACTTAAATACAAGGTAGATTTTGTAAAAAGCAGATAGTCCTTAGAGTCTGTGCCACTTTTCCTCCTTTAAATAAAGAAAAAAAAATTATTCTCATTGATAAATTGTCAAGAGGGTTTGTTAGTTTTTAACATGTTTATCCAGTTAGAGGAAGCCAGAAGTAGTTTTTTGCGCCCAGACATTTACCCTTCACACAATAGTTTTACCTATGCTACAGCAGTAAGATCTGTAACCCTTTACAACAAGTTAGTGCTCTATTTTAAAAGCATCGATGCCCTGTTTCTCAATTTTCTGCAGTGTTTTACCTACCAGAGTACTTAAGAATAGAACCTAGTAAAATCTTAGATGTATTATACGTTCTTAAAAATAGATAAGGATATTGCAAACAAACAAAACACTGGACAAATTCTAAAATTCTTATCTATTAACTGGGGCAATTGAATCACCAGGAAAAAAATAGGCTTGTAGAAACTGGCAGATTTGTTTTAAAGGGACCAGGACCAGGAAATACTGAACTTTTCCTGAGCACTTCAGGATGTGCTTGAATGTCCTAATTCTTCCCAATGTGAGAATTAAATAATGCTGATAGAACTAGTATTCTGGCTTAAACAGTGTTTAAGTAAAGAAGTAAATCCCTATTTTAGGAACAACTGCTGTCCTTCACAACTCTACTTATGAAGCAGAGACATAAAAATTAATTTTTTCTGGCAAGATTAAGAGAGCCCTCAGTACAAGTGATCGGTATCTCCTCCAACCACAAATTTTGTATACTTCTTTGTCTCCCTTAGGATTTAAAAAAAGATTTAGCAGTATTGAAACACTACAACAACTTGATATAAAGCTATTTCAGAGAAACATTCAAGATGTGCCTGTGATCTCAGGACTCTGCATGTGCTGCTCCTCTGTGACTCAAAACATAGCAGAGATATTACTCAGTCCAGGTGCTTTGTCTCTGAATTGTGACTAATAAACAGAAGCTGAAGCTACTTGGTTTGATAACAAACTGGTGTTGACAAATGAAACAGAAGTGATAATGATCCAAATGGTTCAGCAGTAAACATGCTGCAATTTGACAGCCTCACCTTCCAAAATTAATTCTGCAGAGCCATGACTACTCAGATGGTGTCCTTTAGCCACTAAGTAAATGTTGTGATAGATATATGCATGCATATATCTCTAAAGACGTGGTAGAGGAAACAACTGATTCATTTGGCAAAAGAACAAGAAGCAAGACTACAGATAAGAGAACTGCTGCATTTCAGAACTGAATTATTAGCAGAGATATGTGAGATAGCTTGCTACTTGCCTAATAAGAATGTAGAGGCAATTGAGTCCCTTACTAAACTTGCTTTTTGAAGTGAATTACTGTGAAATTTTGCCTTGGCTCTGTCTAAAATTCTATCCCCTAATTCAGTCTTGGGCAAGACACCCAAAATAATGATAACTGTTGTTTGACTCAGAGCAATCTTTCCATTTCCATGTCTGTTTTAATTATTTGTCTGCTTTACTATTTGGTTTATTGCTTATCCTCTTCAAAATAGTAATAAAGAGGTAGTTAATATGTGCAATTGTTGGGTTTTTTTTTTTTAAATAAAGTTCTACTTTATTTGAATAGCACTTTGTTCTGGTAAGGTGTGTTCATTATCCTGCAGGGACAAAGGGAGGCAAGGGAGAGGCATAAAAGATAACTTGTACAATTAGGGTTATATATGGTCCAGCCAACTTAGCATACTTCCCACCGTTTTGCTGTGGTGGAAACCCTTCCAAATGCTTTGCTGCCTTTCAATAACAGCTTGTCCCAAAGCTGAGGGTTCACTGAGCAGGCATTTGGTCTCCTGTGTCCTTCCTCTGCAGGCCAAATTCCCATTCTTCAGTATATTTCAAGTTCCCAGTGTGCAGATTTCCTTAAGGTGAAAAGTAGGCATTTAGCCATATGGTGGTGTCACCAAGACCATCACTGCAAACAAAGCACTGCCAGCTAAACTGCTCAGCAGGAGCTGCCTGTTGATGCAAAATTAGAAAGGAAATTGCCAACCAGTGAGTGAATATTATGCTCAGGATATTTTGCAGGAACACTGTGTTCCCCCACTTATTTTCCCCAACTGCCCGAGTTGACAGTAACAAGGGAAACGTTTGTCCTTCATGTGAGGGAAGGCAGGAAAGGCTTTTTCTTCCTCCTCCAAATCTCAGGCTTTGTTGTGAAATCCAAGGTGTGGTCTATGTCAGTACTCTCCCAAAGCAGAGGCAGTTTGAGCTGTGTGTGTTTGAAAAGTTATGGAAAGAGCCCTAAATTTTTCAGCATTTTTTAATCCATATTTACAATCAGATGTTCTGGTGAGTTGGATCTGATATTGCATCCTCATGCCTATTTTTAATAGTTTTTTTCTCTAAATTTCTTTGTAGTTGTCTGTTTTTCACTGCACTCTGAGAGTGCAGTCTTTGAATAAGAAAGTGTTAGAGGTTACTTTGAATTAGCACAGAGGTAGCTGAGGTGCATTAAAATAACTGAGTAACCGGACTACCAAAGGCTAGTGCTCTTTGGAGGAAAGAAAACAGGAAAATGAGTAAGAAAAAAGAAAGCAAAGAGCAGTTGTTTGGATCAAAATAGTAACATAGGCTTTATTAGTAGGAAAAAGAACTGATAAAAAAATGCAGTCTCTGTTGCCACAGAAGAAGCAGAGGCCAAAGAGCAGCTGCAAATGGAGCAGGAAGCAAATGGAACAGCTTGGTGACTCACCACAGCCCTGACAGGGGTTAAGCTTGTGGGAAAGAGCAGCCCCGCTGTATTTATCTTCCTTCCTTACGAACTGAAAGCTTTGCCTCACTACCTGTCAGGTTTATATGTTCCAGTGCTAGGTCATGAGTACATGTGCACGAAGGACACAGGGCTGGGATTATTCAGCAAACTTTCTGCTGTATAAAATAATGAGGTCCAGTACGTTGCTGGTTTAGCTGGAAAGCATTTTTCAAAGCCTTACTCTATAAACTTAAGTCCATAACCTATGTTGTACCTAATTTATCCTGGGTTAACTCTACTGAAGTAATGTACTGGATATGATAAATCTATTTTTACTCTTATACAAGAATAGCCTTTCATCTCTGATTTCATCCTATAAGTATTACAGGATACTATTCTTTTGAATGCTCATTAATATAATTTCTTTGGAATTTTATCTCACAAAAAAATACTGTGTGTTAATCCTATCTAATAAGCTTCCCATAGAATGACTAGAATAAGATCATTATTTTGCAACAATCATCACATTTTGCAATGAAGAAAATGCTGCCCTTGTTTAATTTCTGTTTTTTAAAAAAATGGTTTCAATAATGGTATTTTCTCTTAACGTTTCAGATCACAGTATTTCGCATGGGATCAGAAGGACACCAGGATATTGATTTAGCTATCCTGACAGCATTACTGAAAGGTAATAAGAGTTTCACTTCATGGTGAGCCTGCAACAATCCAAATGGATTAACTCTGTGTCTTTGCAGTACTGGAACTTGCATTTATTGACAATATATACCATATCAAGGGACTAAATTCTTACCATGAAAGTGAAGTATATTTTTTTGCTCCAACTGCTTTATAAAAATCTAGATCTTTCTTTAATGTTTTTTTCCTCTCTGGTTCTTTATTCTCCACCCACAATTCCTAGTATGTCAGAAAAAATCATTAATGGCTAGGAAATGAAAAATATTGTTATTCCTTTCTTATTTTAAAATACTGGCATATTTAAAATACTGGCATAATTTAATGGTGTCCCCACACATACAGTGTAGAAATTAGTACTCATGAATAGACAGCCAAAGAGCTTTCCAGAATTAAAATGGCTAGTAGCAACTCCAGAATGTGGTTGTCTCCTCTTAGATTAAACTGAAACTACAGCCATAAAAAAATGCCTGTATTTCTAATTCTACTGAGAGAGTCTAGGATAGATTTTTTTCCATTCTCTGCAGCTAAAGTTAAGAACTTGACTATGGACTTAATAGTGATTATAACCTTAAACTCTGAGATTTGTTTACATGTTATGCATATGTTCTTAAAGCCTGACTCATGTTAAATCTACTGTTCCTAAATATTTACAATTTTTTTGACCATGGTCTTACACACATAGGCTGTGGTCTTGTAGACTCTTAGGCATTTAAGTTTGATTATTTAATGTTAGCGGGCAGCTGAAATACCTGCTTGCAAATACAGAAAGAGGTGAGGTTCTGAAGGCATGAAGGACATATACTTTCCTGATAAATCACAGCTCTCTCAAGCAAAAGTGTGCAAGATTTAGCCTTCCATTTATATGGTATTTCCCCAAACAGAAATTTTCATAAATGGCATGAGCAGTAAAAATAGCTTGTAAGTCACCAAATTCATCTTGTTTGAAAGAACTTCATGCCACTTTGTATCATAGGCTATATTGACTTTAAGAACAGAATAAGAAAATATGAAACAATTTTAAAGCACATTTCTGAGAACCGTTAGGAAATGGACCTCAGAAGTTAACTAGGGGAAATTATGTTCCATGATACACTTCAGTAGCTGTCCTCAAGCTATTGCCACCTCTATACCTGGCAAAGGGGGTACTTATGGCCAGATGTCAAACTTTACTTTTAGTCATATAAAAATTACTAGAAGTGCTGAGTATTCAAAAGCTGATGAGAACTATGCTTGACTCCTAGGCTCTTTTTTTTCTCTTATTTTCTTCCTGTCCAGGCTGATAGAAACTATATGAAAAGAAAATGCAAAAGGCCTGAGTTATTTTCACCTTCCTAAGCAAAAATGTATTCTTACTTTAACCCTGTTTTTAGTCTCATTGCATAAAAGCTGTTGTAAAACAAAGGTCTGAGCAGGAGGAATAAGCAGTTACTATCCACTGCTAGATCCAAACATGATTACAGGTTGATAACTAATAACTGAAGAAAAGTGCTGGTATTATTTTATTCTAGAAGCTTCTGTTTCTTTAAGCTTTTCTGGTATGTCTTGCTCCATCTCTTTCTTCGTCTTGATGAAGATGACAGCTGTTTGGCTGTAGATAACATGATTGTTGCTACCCTTGGGTAACAAGTTTCAGACAACTGTGTAGTTCCTCTCAAAACCTCAAGGTATTTTGGAAAGAATGAAGAAGTAATTCAAAGCTAGAAACCAGAATCATATCCAATGCTACATTGCCTCTTTCCTCTTCATCCTCATCCTGAGTAGATATTTTAATTGCATATTTCATTGTCAGCTTTACAAAACACATTATCACAGAATGGCTGAGGTCAGAAGAGAACGCTAGAGATCCTCTAGTCCAACCCCCTGCTCCAGCAGGGACACCCAGAGCATGGGGCACAGGGCGGCATCCAGGCGAGTTTGGAAGAT
>JAUBOD010000581.1:3140865-3187554 GCA_032353885.1 Nothura maculosa
GAATATCTGCCCTATGAGCAGAGGCTGCGAGAGCTGGGCCTGTTCAGCCTGGAGAAGAGAAGGCTGAGGGGGGACCTCATCAGTGTGTATAAATACTGTGAGGCAGTGAGGAGGATGGGGCAGCCTCATTTCAGTGGTGGCCACTGGTAGAACTAGAGGAAACAGCCACAAGCTGAGGCACCAAAAGCTCCACAGAAACTTAAGGCAAAATTTCTTAACAGTGAAGATAACAGAGCCCTGGCACAGGGTGCCCAGGGATGTTGTGGAGTCTCCTTCTCTGGAGATCTTCAAAACCCGTTTGGACACAGTCCTAGGTTATGTGCTCTAGATGACACTGCATGTGCATGGGGGTTGGATTAGATGGCCTCTGAGGTCCCTTCCAACCTTAAGGATTCTTTGATTCCTTGATTTTGTTGGGTCACCATTCTCAAACGTGCAATGTCCTTTTCATAAAAAAAGTCATATGATAGTCCAATTATTTTGTGAGTGTTTACATCTCCCCAAGGAAAGGATGTGGCATAGGAAAATAACTTTATTTAAATATGTTTATTTCAAATGTTGTTTCTGAGGAGCTTGCTGCCTCAAAAATCTGGATTTTAAAGGCTATTTGTCTTTTCACCTATAGAATGAACATGACTATTTCTGATGCCTTCAATAGTAGACATAGATATATAACAACATGCAGCAGTTATTTAGATGGTACTAAACTTTTGCTCTATTACCACATCATAGCAACAATTTTTGTAAATACTGCAGTGTGCAATCATTTTTTCAAGTTAAACACCGTGAAACTGTTTCTCTTTTCTAGCTTCCCAATTTTTTCTTGAGTTTCAATACCATAAGCTAAAGGCAAAGGTCACAAGTTTAAAGTTAGTGTGGATTAAAGTCAGTGTGTGTATATATATAATAAATATATCCAACATAAATAGAGCATTTGTCTGGAAAGCAAGAATTAAAGATAATGATCAGATGCTGGATAGAATAGAGGTATGGTCATCAGTTTCCTAGTTTTCAGTTCCTGAGTGCTAAGTTGGATCTCCTTGACTATGCTGATCTTAACACTAACACTATCTTTTCTGTGAATCAGAGAAACCAGTACAGACTAAATCTGTTGTTATCCCATTCAAAGCTTAACAAAGCAACACCCGGGGATTCTGACAGGAGTCCCTGCCTGTACCAGGGTGACAGAACCAGATGGAAACAGCCCTCAGTACCCAGGAAGAACCTGAATTAATTACTTACTTTGCAGGTGGGCTCCCTTGAGCAAGCAATGCTGGATGCACTGGTGCTGGACAGAGTGGATTTTGTGAAATTACTCATAGAGAATGGAGTAAGCATGCATCGTTTTCTCACCATCTCCCGGCTAGAGGAGTTGTACAATACGGTAGGGCCAACCTAAGGCAAATTTTCTATCTCTATATTCATTGTTTTAGCTCCCACACATATTATAATGACATGATGATGCACAAAGGAGCCAACATCTGCTAGGGAAATTTTCCATACCAGAAGTCCACATCATCTGTTAGCTTTGAGTCTCCTGTTACGGAGGTTTCTGTGACTCACCCACATAATCTCCCTCTATGCAATTTGTGAGGCATAAATTAAAACCCACATAGTGCTAGCTGATTTCTGGTCATTGTATGATAAGATAGACCATAGATTTAGGCAGACTGCACTGACTGGAAGACAGTAATCAGAAAGTTAATACCTTTAATTATGATCAGATGTAACTCCTGGGACTCTCCATAGTTTCAGGAAAAAATGCATTGTTATTCAAACTTAGACATTAAAAAACAAATAACCTTACTGGGAATACAGCCTGGTTTTAAGTGTAAAATCTCATAACTTCAGAATGCCCAAGTATAACTAGAGTTAAGAACCTCCCCTTGTGTTCACAGAATGTCCAAAAATATATATAGTTTTGATTTTTAAGATGTTGTTTGTTAGTCTTGTATCTTCACCCTTAAAGCAGACATAAAATAGTGTAGGTCCAAAATGATTCTCAGCTCTCCAACTTTTATATCATAATTGCTCAAGAGAAGAGAGCAAAGAGTCAAGATTGCTGGATTGATATAGAAAAAATATTCAAGAGGCTCTTATGTCTGCCTTTTGGAAATTCATTCTGTTATAGTGCAAAAGGTTTTTCAAAAGCATTGTTTTGCCAGCGCTTTTCAAGGCACTGCCATCATTACCTGCCACACTGGGGACTGTTATCGAGAAATATTCCTGCTGATAGTGACCAGAAGTCAGTCTTCCAAAAATATTGAATACAAGAAGAATTTTTAAAAATTGTGCAAAATACAGCACTGTGCTGACCTAAAGCAAGAGCTTTCCATCTGTTGATTGGCTTCAACATTGCCTGCCTATACTAGCAAAAAAGTATTTAGAAAAGAAAGCCTAGGAGATTACCTACTACAGAGGTAAGCAATGTCATTCTTGTATTAAAGTCATTTTTGTATGGAAAAAGTTTGCAGAAGGTCTTCAGCGCTACAGCTAAAAGAAAGCATTTTAGAGGAAATTCATTATGTAAACTATGGAAATCACTAGAAATTATTCACGCGGTAATTCAAAAATAATTCAAAAATACCTTGTCTGTGAATCTCCTAAACCACCAGTGCTGCTATATGACACACTGCATCCATAATAGCATCTATATTAAAGAATAAAAGGCCAAATAGAAAGTGGCATATTTAAAATGAGCCCCAAAAGTGCCTGGAAAGCTTTTGGGCACTTTTGCCCAAACTTCTGCCATAGCAAATTTTTAAAAATACAATACAGAACAGAATTAATGAACACAGGAATCAATCTTATGTCAACATGAAAAAAATGATACATCTTTTATAGAAAGGTGGTAAGTCTTAGAAACCTATTGCTATCTTTGAAGTCAACATGCAAGAGAATAAAGATGATAAACTTGATACATCCGGGTTTTCAAAACCTTTTGGCAATGTTAATTCTTAGAAGCTTTTAAATAAATTAAGCTTCTCATGATGTAGAAGGTAAAGATTTTGTGAATTATATACCCCTTGAAGGATAGGAAAAGGTGGGTAGAAATAAATGCTCAGTTTTCAACACAAGTGAAGCTTACTGTCAGATTCTCCCAAATATCTGTACAGGGACGAATGTAGTCCAGTCTGTTTAGAGATGAGCTGAAAGGTAGTGACTAAGGGAATCCCAAGGCATCTCAGGGTGATGCAGGACCATTCCCATCCATGCAGGATAGATTAATTTGAAGCTGCAGCAGTCTAGTCACACTTATTGACAGGCACACATTAAGTTGAAGACCGATAACTGCAGCACACTCTGTGTAGGAAAATGGGCTCTGTGCAGCTACAGTGATGTTCACATAGATCACATAGACATACATTCACATACATCAGTCACAACAGAGAAGCCTCCTATAAAATTCTCTGAAATTATCAGTCAAAAAGTAACTGAAAAGGAAGTAATTCTGCACATAATATGTAAATAAATTTGGGTGAGTCATTATCATCAGCTGTTTTGCATGTCTAATGGGATTCGGAAATCCTGTACAAACTCACAGACTGTACGTGTTACTGGTGGTCCTCATTCTAAATGTGCCTCTGCTGCAGACGCTCTGCCACTGCGAGACAGCAGGAGACTGGGTTTGTGGGCATGGGAAGACAGCATCTCTCCTGCTGTTTCCTCTTCAGCACCATCCCAATCTCTGCACCTCATTCTGCTCCACGTCAGTTCTTGTGTTTTTATACACAAATACACTGTACCGAAAAAAAAAAAAAAAGTGAAATAACACTAATTGATTTTAAAATAATCGATAACACTATATAATTGATAATTGGTATTCAAAATGGTAAGATGAGAAGGCCATATCAACATTTACATCTTGCATGGTTTTGAGTGGTTTGAAACTATTTTGTTATTCTTTATCTGTCTTTTCAGAGGCACGGACCATCCAACACTTTGTATCATCTAGTCAGGGATGTCAAAAAGGTAAGAGCCCCGTAGACGGTAGGTTGTAGAGAATGTCATGATTGCTTTTTGGTAGCTAGATATAGTCTCTGTTTTGCATGAGCTTTCAGTCAGAGCCTTCTGCTTCCCCTGCCACATCAGAATGCTCTGTTTGAATGTTCTGAATATGAAGTTATTGTATATAATGCATAATCAGCAAGTTACTTGGTTTGCTTTGTCCATGGTTTTAGATGCTTCGATTTTAGTGCTTCTGCTCGCAGAATGGTAGGCTTTAGATATCATGTGGATTTATGCTGTTATCTGTACTCGTCCATACCTGCAGCTAACCTCAGAGCTAATTTCCATGTTGTTAATTAACTCCTGAGTCTGTGAATATCCGTTTTCCTTGTGCCGTATTGAAACATTCATTGAAATGATTCCTCATTCTGTGTTGTGTAGCACATTGTCAGCATTTTCCTCTGCAAAACTGTCCTAAAGAAATAGTGCAGCTTTCCTTTTCTGATTTGTCAAATTATTTTCAAGTATCTTGAATCCTTAAGACCCAGGAGAAGGATAGGAAAGAAATACATAAACATACAGTGGTAGGAGCGACACATCAAATGGTCTAAGTAGGGTTGAGAATTAAAGGTGTTACAGTAGTAGCAATGAATGAAGATCCTTTATATTGTAAATATATGGATCAAGAAAAGAGACTGGGTCTGCAGCCAACCTGATTTGTCCTTGACAGCTGGTCTGAACTAAAGGGATATAGAGGAGGGGAATGGCTATGCTTCAAATTCCATCTTTCTGTGAAATAATCCTGCAGAATAATGAGTAGCAATATTCACAGACTTCTGATGTTTTTGTTTCTGTTTAGTGTGTTACATGGCATCATCCTTGTTCACTTATATGTAATCTACTAAGTGACTATGAGAAAGCTTGAAATGTCTACAGAAGAATTAGAAACTCTTCTTATGCATAAATCCCTTTGAATGGAGCAGAACAAAGAGTGTGTTTAGGCAGTCTGCTGTTCTTGAAATGCAAGTTAATAGATTCTTGTTGTTCTTAAGTGTGGAGTTATTTATGTGTCTTTAAATATCATTTGTTTTCTTATATGAAAACAGATTGCTTTTTTAAACCCTTCTCTCCTCTGGTATCGTCTTTCTAACATCCTCTTTTGAAACCCAAGCAATTTGTATATTGACTCAATACATAGTAACTATGTATTCTTGAAGAGTCCCAAATGAAAGACTTTTTTTTTTAAGGAGCATTTGAAAAGAAGATATGAGAACAGGCAAAACGAGGATCATTTATTCTGAGATGTACATTGACATAAGTTGAGATTAAATATACTAACATTCATATTTAATGACATCATTTATCCACAGAAGTTGTTAAACTTTAGGTGATGGTAAATTTTCCTTAAATATATTTTTTTTCCTCTCCTCACATGTGAAGTCTCAGTACCTCACACAATGTGAGTGGGTGCATACTCTTATCAGGATTTAGTTGAAAATAAATATGACAGGGCCACCCTCCAGCACCTTTATCTGAAACTGCATCTCTGTGATGGTATTTCTCATTTTATCAGTGATGAGAAATACTCAGAGAGAAAACTGGTAGCTTGCCATAGACCTGCCACCCAAGCCATCGCAGCTCTCACCTGTCAGAAAGGCTGTAAATCAGCCAGCAAATCTGACACCAGTTTAAATGAAAACCTCTCCATGGAAATAACTTCTAAATGGACAGCATTATTTGACAGTTAAGTGCCTCACCATGTGTGAAAACCAGAACCCAGTGCTGAGGCAAGTTTCTGAGTTTATGCACATTTTGAAGCCATCTACCTAAAATCTGAGATTTAATTATAGTATCAGCAAGCATAAATACAAAACGTGTAGGATGACATGTAGAGACAACACCTAAAGGACATGCATACTCTGCATTTTCTATGCATGAATCCTTATTTTAAAACCTGCAATACGCCAAGGAGTGCAGGCTTTAAAAACTTACTTTCTTAGTGCATGTGAACCCAGAGAAAAAACTTTACTTACAAATCATACATTATTTAACTTACTGCTATTATGCTGTCATGCCATATGACCTACCTCTGTAAATCTCTGGGAGATTTCCTTTTTATTTGAAGGATTATCTTTACTCCTTGGCATAGCAGAGGATTTGTGCTACAGAAAAGAGGTGACTCTGCCACCATCCTGCCTATGGCAACTTGAACACACACTTAGCACTCACACTCCGGACAATAACTCAGTTTCTTCTTGGAGTTTTCAGGCTTCTCGTTAGCTCCAGGCAGCAAATTGGAAAGACATGGAGAAATGCACTAAAAGACTTTACACTAATCAGAGGAATTAAATTCTGTTTGTATCGATTAATAGAGTAAATTACTCAACGATTCTACTCTAGAGGACTGCGTTCATCCCATTTTCTGATGCCCTCAGTATGGTATCTGCATTTGAGACCAAGCCTACCCGCATCATTTGCACAGTGTCCTTTCCGGTAGCGTTGTCATGGTGGGGTACAGTGTTTCCCATGTCTTGTGCAGACTTTCCTCCCTTGAATGCACAAACTGATTCATTCAGAACAAGAACTAAGAACCAGCAGCTCTGCCTGATATTTTTTTGTAAGTGGAGGTTTCCCTCTACTGGTTATGTCAGGAAAATAATTCTCCTCTGCTGAGCTAGTAATTGAGTAACAGTGGAAATTAAGAGAGTGATGGTTTTCTTTTTTAATTTAAAAAATGGATATGTAATGAGTGTGCTTTAATTCGTACATGTTTTTAAAGTCCTTCGATCTTGTCTGCGTCTGTATTTCTACATTTCCAGATAACAAATGTGTGCTATATTGCTGCTAGGGAATTTTTAGTACTACTTATTAAACAGAAAATTAGAGGTTCTTTATTTATTGAATATAAAAACGTATATGAAGTGAAAATGTATTGTAGCTGAATAGTTAAGGCTTAAGAGATAACTGTAACTGGAAGGTGGTCTCAGCATTGATAAGTTAATTATTATTAATCAGGGTACCGAACTTATGCCAGAATCTCCCCTCTCCTTCGTGACATGCTTGAAATAGCCCTGTTAGTTCTGTTTTTTGCTGTTCTTGGAGGAGAGTCCAACTACACTGCTGGAGTAGTTCAGCATGTCTGCTGATAAAGCAAACAGTTCAACATGTGCACAACTCTTTCCAAAAGGATAGTCCTTTAGACAGTCCTAGGCTTTATCATGGCCCCCCTTAGGAAAGTAACCCCAAGGTTGTTAGCAGCTCAGAACTAAATATACATGTATGACACTATAAAATGTGTATTAATGCTGTATTTTTTGGAGTTTTCTTCAGTGAAGCATTTCAGCATTTTCTTAGAGAGTAAGACACATCTTTCATTTGAGTTGCTTAATTGGAAGTTTTGCATCTAAATATCCTTATGAATGTTCAGAAAGCGGTACAACTCTATCAAGAAAGTCAAATTTCCACATATATATTGCACCCTGTTGCCTACTATGCTTTTTTAATTGCTCGAGTATTCCTTTGTCATTCAGTAACTTCAAAGCAGCCAGTTTTAGTGTCTAATATTATTCCTGAGACAGCAGGAGTTTGCTGAAGAAATGCAACTCTAGCTTAGTCATTCTTACTGCTGCCAGTGCTTTCATCATTGTTCTAATAAAATTTTTATTGCCTTAAGCATTCTGGAGAGAGAAGAGCATTTCTGGGTAAAAGTTAAAAAGAAAAAAAAACAGATTTATTTTTGATTTACGTTTTTGCTTTAAAGAGTTCAAACTATAAATTATTGGATACAAATAAGCTGATACTGTTTTGTGGGATAATCGACCCATCAGCTTGGTCAGGAGCGAGGAAAGTGCAAAGGTGCAAGGAGCACCACTGAAAGGTAGCTGACAGCCACCTCATTGGTTTAATATTGATCCCATCACCTCGAACCCCTTCTCATGGGCAGGGACAGCACGTTTCAGCTTTGACAGCCCTTCCGCTGTGTAGAGAGCAGAGATGGAAATAGCCTTTGCTGTTCCCAGCTGAAGGAAGAAAGGAAGGAGGATCTTTGCATCTCCGCTGTGGCTGTGCAAGGGCCAGGTGCCATCTGTTCCCTGTTAGTGCATCTTTGCTCTGAATCTAATCAGCACATCTGCAGAGAAGCCGTGCAGACGCACGGCTCTTTGCAGCGAGACGCGGCAGTCATAAAAATTGTGCTATGTGAATTATTAACCTTCTTTTGATGATCACATAAAGAGAGCCACAGGCTAGCTGTAATCTGTGCTGTATACCATTATAGCAAACGTGATTATTTTATTAGAGTATATTGAATAAGTTTGAAGCTAAAAATTGCAATTTCCTGGCCCTTCTACAATGTTGACCATACAAGTTAATTTTTTATTAGACTAATTTTCTTTTTCCAAGACAAGAGCTTGGGGTTCATGGAAAGAAATTTTACCTCCATTTCCATCTTCCATGCATATTCACATGTCTTGCACATAGGCATCCAGGACAGGACTATAGATTTGATGGTGTTTTTAACAAGATCTCTAGCTATGGGAAATCTGTTCCAGACTTGCTGAACCCTATCTTCTTTTCTGAGGGGAACTGCTCACTGAGCAGTGTTGAATAACTTGGAGGCAGTGATATGGAGAGGAAGACAAATTCTAGATTTTGGGCAATCTTTTTCTCTTAGCCCTTTCTTCCTTCAAGGAAACAGCATATTGCCCTTGCAGGCAATCTCTCAGAACTCATAACCACAGTGGTGCCATTTCCAGGCTTCACAATAAAGGGAAGAAAAAATATGTCAGAGACTAGATGATAAATGAAAGTTGCATGAGGAAGACAGTGGAAAATCATAGTATATTTTAACAGAGAATAAGAAAGAAAAAGAAATGGGAGATCAAGTGTACTGAAGTGTTTTTTTTCCTTACTGTAAATGGGAAAATAGCTTCTTGACACTACTGGAAGTTAGATAGCAAGATTATTGTGCTTAAAGAAGTTGTCATAAAATATTTCAGGAGTGCAAGGGATCATATAGGAACATTGTTGGGCGTGTATTTTTCTCCATGACCAAAACCTCAGACTCTTAGCCCAAAAGGGAGTACTAAATTTTGTTTGTTAAAACTATGAGATAATTTCTTCGCCCCAGTTGCATTATTTAAGCTATTAATATTTGTGTGAAGAGGCAGCCTGTCGGGGCATCAGCACAGGAGATGTGGGGCACACACAGTGCAGTCAAGGTGCGCTCTAGCAAGACCAGCCTTCAGCAGCCCTGCCTGGCCTTCCAAGTGCGCTGATCCTCCTGCTTTCTGCAGTTGTGTCCCGTGTTTCCCCAGCTGAAGAACATGAGTACTGTGTACTGATGTTACGTTGTCGTCTGTTACTGTCAATAAGTTCTTCATCTTCTTATTTAACTTATGTCTTCTTTCCAAGCGAGAATATCCAGGTTTCGGTTGGATCTATTTTAAGGTGAATTAATTAACCACCATAATAATACATTCCTATTTTTTAACTATTTTAATTTGTTTTATTCTAACATAGTTTTAAAGTATATTGTGCAATACTAGTAATAACTATTTTTTCCTCCCCTACAATCCTCTTTCTTCTCATTGCAGGGAAATTTGCCTCCCGATTATCGGATAAGTCTGATAGACATAGGCTTGGTGATAGAGTACTTGATGGGAGGAGCATATCGCTGCAACTACACACGAAAGCGGTTCAGAACACTGTACCACAATTTATTTGGGCCCAAGAGGGTAAGGAACAAGTTTTATGCCATTGATATGACAGGATTGAGTTACAGTAGTTTCTTAGGTTGTTCCAAGCTGGAGGCAAGAATCCAGTGTTTTATCTGCTGATGAATTTCTATCATGTACTTAGCAGCTATTTTGATATACTGCAAATCAGTCTCTGACACAAGCTGCAATTTTGCAGTGTGATGAGAAGATGTCTAGGTTGAGCTGTTCTGCTGCCTTGGTAAGACCAAGATGTAAGATAGTCTCTTCTGGCTTTAAAATTTCTAACTAGGAGTATCCGTAGTTTCCGAAAGACTAGACTCTGTTGATCTGTCCCATTAGGTTTGGAAAAGGATATGTGTCAATAGACATTTGTTTGCCCAGAACTCACTTTCTTGACTGTAACCTGAAGATGTTAGAGCAGGCAAACAAAAAAAAGCTTAATTGTCTGGATGTGGCTCCTATTGAGTCAGTGGGTTTATGGAAAAAGAACTGTTCTATGCTTTGAGGTTTTCTTTTGTGTCATGTTACACTACCATGAATTCAAAGTAAAAGTGCTATCCTTCTGAGACATAAAAGATATATCTTACCATCCGAAATGCAACTCCCTCAGTACAACTTGAGGCAAAATCTGGTCATGTTTCCTGTAAGATTTGCAGCAGTGGTTCTTTCTTTGACTGTTTTTATGTGACAGTGTCATTTCATGTCTCAGCTCAGATTTTAGCAACACACACTATTGAATTTTGTCATAGGTGACCATAAAGAACAACAACTCAGTAAAAATTTTACAGCCAAACACTTGAAATGAGTTTGTTTCTTTCCCAATACTTTAGTTGGCATTACATTTCACTTTTTAGGGGAAGGATAATAATTTTTTGTGCTGGGAGAGACTTCTGGAAGAGGCTTCTGGAAGACACTTCCTTCCCTTAGCCACTCTGTCAAGAAAATGCACAAGCTGAGATTTCGCAGATCCTTGGCCAGGCAAGCAGAGCTGCTCTCTAGTGGTCAATAAAAATGTGCGAGGGAAATACCAAAATACTGACACATTGCAGAGAAACTGACTTATGTCAGTGTGCCTAAGCAGTGATTCCTGTCTCCCATCCACCAAACAACCTCAAACCATCTGCAGTTTGTGCTGGAATCCAAATGTATGTCTTCAGTTGTTTGTTTTGTTGAAATCGATAGGAACTAAGGTTGACTTATATTTTTATAAGTCATATTATATAAGTTATAAGTTGACTTATATTTTGTATTTTCCTAATTATATCATCATTTTATAATATATAATAATTACTGCATAATATTTTGAATATATATATATTTACACAAATTATAGATACTTATAGTTGTATTTTTTGATTTTGCTTCTAGGAGAAATAACCTTTTTCCTATCTTTTTTGTACAGCCTAAAGCTTTGAAACTGTTGGGTATGGAGGTAAGTGCCCTGCAATAAACATTAATGTTTTCTCCTTTTTTAATAAATATATGTATTAGCAACATAATGTTTAGTTTTGCAGTAATGTAGGAAACTACAGTAGTTCTCAAGTTTTTAATGGAAAATGTGCCACAAAAAGCATATTTTTGATCTAGATAACTTTTTTATGCAGAGACCTAATGAAAAAAATGTCACTGCAATAGAGAGACAAGAAAAAAAAAGTTTTCCTCTTCTCTGAATCATATTTCTTTGGTTAAATTAAACAAAATAATTCAGTCCCTCAGTCCAAGCAGTATTTCAATCAGATAACCGCAAAACTCAAAAAGATTTTAGAGAAGTGAAGTAGCTGGAGACCTGGTAGTATGATAGAGAAATGTTTACATCAGCCGAATTTCCATTTTGTTGACACTTTAGCAACTCTGATGCTTCAAAGATATAGTATTGTTTGCTTGCTGTATGGTTTCATACCATAACTTTTCTTTTACTATTCCCAGATGTAGCAAAGAATAAATCAGATAACTTGATAAAAACAGTAGACTAAAATGCAGTGGGAAAGACTAGGCAGTCTAGTAAGAGAAACAAAATGAACTGGAGGAAGGAGGAATAGAAAGTAAGAATGTGAGTGAATAAAGGAGACAAGAAAGGCTAAATAGGGAGAAAATCATCAGTAGACTGTAACACCCTCATATGTAGGTAAAGGGTACACTTTCTGTAGGTGGAAAGAGGTAGATGTGTCCCAAAAGACTTTATAATTAGAGCAAATTCTTAGCTTTATATTTATAGAGGCTTTTCCAAAATTTTTGGACATTCTGTGATTGTGCTTCACATTATTAGAGAGAAGGAATGCTTTAGAATGATAGTCCAAACATCTTTTTCCTTTTGTTTAGAAACAGACATACTGACTTACTGATTCATTTACATGAAACAATTTTTTCGTTTGTTTTTTCACTCTGTGAGGTATTTTATACAAAAATGGCCGAGTAGCTTGGCCTGTAAGGAAAGCATTTGATGTCTCAGGCATTGATTTGAACACCTTATATGAATTGAGTAAGTACATTACCTGGCAAAAAAAAAAAAAAAAAAAACTTTCTCTACAATGTTCACAGGATGATGTCCCTTTGAGGCGAGGGAGGAAAACAACTAAGAAAAGAGAAGAAGAAGTGGATATTGATTTGGATGACCCTGAGATCAACCATTTCCCCTTCCCATTTCACGAGCTGATGGTGTGGGCTGTGCTGATGAAGCGTCAGAAGATGGCCCTCTTCTTCTGGCAACATGGGGAGGAGGCTATGGCTAAAGCACTGGTAGCCTGCAAGCTCTGCAAAGCTATGGCCCATGAAGCATCAGAAAATGACATGGTGGATGACATATCCCAAGAGCTGAACCATAATTCCAGGTGGTTATTCTTTCATGCACAATTCCGTGAGTAGGAAAAAAAAAGCTTGCTGAACCTCCCCAAAGTTTGCTTTTTCTGTGCCGGCTTTTGCTTCTGAGTTGTAGGGAAAATACAGTTCCTTCAGAGAAGGAACCAAGTGGTTTTTAAGCAATCTGTCTATCAGAGAAGCAATGCTGCTAGCAGTATAACTCTTGAAATGAGAAAGTGTCAGGAAGGCAGTGAAATATCTATATTGCCTGTGTGTTCCTCATGAGGCCTCAAGAGACAGGCTGCAATCTTTTCTGTACCTTTCTCAAGTTTCTCTATTTACCCCAAGCGAAATGCTTGCTGGAAATCTTACCAAGACAATACTCAGGCAGAAGCAGTAATTAACAAAGAGTTCATGCTTAGATGAGCAATCTGTGAGACTAATTGCATAATTATTTTTCTAAGATTAAAAATCTGAGACATAAAGAAAAATGATGAGAATTTTAAAAAGGGTATTGAGCACTCCTCTTTCCGAGGGATTTGACCATGAAACCATGAGCAAGCAGTGGAAAAGCAACCCACCAAGCTGCAGATAGCCAGTGGATTTCAACCATAAAATGCCAGGGAGGTGGGAAGGCAGGTGGGAGCAGACATCTGGTAGGTGTGGGTGCTCAGCACATTGAAGCGGGGCTGCTTATTTATGTGCTTGCCACTAGCCACTCACATGTGCAAACGTGGGTTCCTTTGCTTGTAGTCAGCATCACGACTTGTGCGAGGGCAGGCAGTGCTCCCCTCATCGAGGCAGTGGGCTTTGGAGATTTCTCTTTGCATCAGACTGCAGGGCCTGACACAAATGAACAAGTGTCCCTCCCATTGCAGGGACTTTGGCCAGTTGGCGGTGGAGCTGCTGGACCAGTCGTACAAGCAGGATGAGCAACTGGCAATGAAACTGCTGACCTACGAGCTGAAGAACTGGAGCAACGCCACGTGCCTGCAGCTCGCCGTGGCAGCCAAGCACAGGGATTTCATTGCTCACACTTGCAGCCAAATGCTGCTCACGGACATGTGGATGGGTCGTCTTCGGATGCGCAAAAACTCTGGTCTAAAGGTCAGCACTATTTTAAGATAAAATTATCTGTAGAGCAGTTCTAATGGATAGTGACAGGGCTCACAGATATTAGAAACAATCAGCTCTCGTTAGCCGCCTTTTGGCTGCTTATTTATAATGGCATTGACTGGGTTACATCCTTCCCATATTCAGCTTTCCAGCAGGCAGATGACCACAAACTCGAGTTCAAAGCACATTGCTTAAGTTTTCATTACCTTTCTCAAAACCCTCTTCAGCACCAACAGCAGGTTGGCTGGTGACCCTGCCTGGTTACCTGAGGGGTTAGTTTTTAAAGATAAATACAGAAAAAGTGCATGCAGGTGAATTATTTGCAAGTGCAGTGTGTTGATCTGACAACCTTGGGGAGCAATTCCCCAGAACAAGCCACGGTGAGACATACAAATTTTCTTCCAACCCCCTGCCAATCTCCCTGATGACTGACCTGAAGGGACTGCCTGAGGGGATCTAGAGAGTAATTCAATTTCCAAAACCATTTAAGCTTTACTTCTACCAGCAAAAGTGCAAGCAGAGCAAGGTGGATTCTGTGAGGTGAGTTTCTGACCGAAAAAAAAAGCCAGGATCCTATCTTTCAGCTCCAGTAGTATTGCAACGTGTTAAAGGACTCATTAATTAGTACAAAATCAGGAATTGCCTATTTCTGTTAGCTGATAGGGAGGTATTTTCAGAGGAGTACTGTCTGTCCTGCATTGTCTTGGCAAGTGAGAAGAGGTATTTGCTCCCACTATTGGGCTGCATAAAATGATGTTTCGTAATAATGAGAATGATTATGACTAAGTGCATCATTATCATCCTTGATCTAATCCAGTAACAATGATGAATGAGGATGAGTGACTGATAAGATTCTCATCATCCTCCTGTAGGAGCTGCATTTAAATACCGTACTGCCTACAGACAGAAATGTTATCTTCACTAACTCTTTTTCTGAATCACATCACATGCCCTCTGTCCCTCATGAGGGATTGGTCCCTTGCTCACCTCTTAGCTTTACAAATATTCTACCTGGGTAGATCTGGCTCGGTGCAGCAACTCATTTCTCACTTCGTGCTTTTTCCTTTACAGTTTTCATCTCTTAAGGTATAGGCCCTCTTTTCACAATGATTAATCAAAGGTGTTGAACTCGTTGCCCCTCAGTTTCTTGTAGCAGAAGGGTCTGAAAAACATCCTCAGTTCAGTTTACAGTCTGAATTTTACTCACTGCTGCTTATTAGCAGGCCCTGAAGAAAGGCAAAGGAAGTTGTTTTTGTGCAAGCAAGAGGCAGAGTGGCAGAAATAAATTTTCAAGCATGAATCATGAATTATTTCCCATGAACAATTTTCTCCAGTTGAAACTGGCAAATGGCAAGAAGGCTGAATCTGATTCTTTTGATGTCTCACCAGGGATATAAAGCACCAATCTGAGGGGGAGAAGCAATTGTAAATTCTGCCTATATTTATAAACAGCTTTCCTGGGTAGCCAGAACTGCCCATAAACCTTCTCCTTAACACATCCTCACCCAGTGGTATCCTCATCCCACGAGCAGAATTCAGTCAAGATCACTTCATGCTCAAATAGTCTGAGGCTGAATGCAGGATTCATATGTTCTGACTGCTCCTAATTGCAATAATTGAGATTATCTCAGCAACACACATGCTGCCTGACAGTGTGATGAGCACAAGCAGTCTCCCTCTTCTGACATGACAACAGCCTAGCTGTCTGACTTTACAGTTTTAGGGAAAGATGTATAACAGTTTTCCTCAAGAATTTGAGGGAGAGATAAGGAGGAAGGGGGATCTTTTGTGTTCGTCAGTTACAGAGAGGTCACTTCTTTTTATATTGTTATAGTATGCCTTTAGTTATGCTACAGATTTGACCTCAAGCATTGTGCATTGCACATTATCAGCACAAGGTAAATTTAATGATTTCTGCTTTCCCTCAGCACAAGAGGGAAAATGCAGAAAACAAGGAGCTGGCATAAATATGAACATTACATGGCTGCCGGGTTACTGAAGCAAAATCTAAGGAGATGGCATAGCTAAGCACATCAGTGTTTACTATTGCTGGCTTTGTCTCTACTCAGACTGAGGCATGCTTTTGCCTTGACTGTCCTGAGTGTATTAAGTTACATTAAATAATTGCTTCTTGTATTGCATTTACACCAATGTTATCTATTAAGTACAATGAAGAAATCTGCAAGTTCAAGGTCTGAATGCTTTCATGGTCTCATCTGCCAGTAAGTCTATGTAATATTTTCTCAATGTATTCTAGTGGGTAACAATATGCATTTGATGAGCAAACAGATAAAATATTCAGGAGAGTCAATTAGCCATAGCACTCATAGCAGTGCTAATGGAAGTTACATGCTTTGTTTCACCAGAGAGCTCCAAAAGCCTTACTCCCAGTCGTAAACACTATATTGCCATAGAAACTCACATGCACAAATATATTTCTTTTCTCAAGTGTCCTAAGGGAGTTTCATTTGATACTAAAAAATCACCATGATTGTAATCTGTTTACTGCAATGATTATTATTATCATTATTATTGCTTTAGGTAATTCTAGGAATTCTACTTCCTCCTTCAATCCTCAGCTTGGAGTTCAAGAACAAAGATGACATGCCTTACATGTCTCAAGCCAGTGAGATCCACCTCCAGGAAAAGGAACCAGAGGAACCTGAAAAAACAGTGAAAGAAAAAGAGGAGGAGGACATGGAACTCACCGTAAGAGCTGACAATAAATTATCAGTTTCAGTGCTGGCATTTTGCTGTGCCCACCTCTGTGGGTGTTGCAGGCTAACTGATGGCTAAATTTAGTACCTGAAGAGGATAGCAGTCTTAGCAGCCCCCTCTCTTTGGTGGCTCTTAAATGATATATGTCAACATCACTGTGTATTCATGTTGCAGGAGGACATGATAATGCTGAAGCATCACGTTGTGCTATAATGCCCTCAGATTTTGATTTTCTTTGATGACACATTGTCTGAAATAAACTGAACAGATTTCAGAATTGCATTCAGAAAGCACTCCTCCATGGCAGATAATTGGGCACCCCTGGTAGAAAAGATGTTCAGTAAGTCTTCCTTGAGATAGAGATGTGCAGAGAGAGGAGAACTAGATTTTTTTTCTTAGTTCATTAGAGTGCAAGTAAGCAAGAAAAATGATGAAAACTTTCTTCAAAATTCCGTATGGATTTGTAGTCAGCGTCTCTCGCAGATTTATACAGGCAATTTTTAATCCACTGAAGACATTAGCAAGAAGCTAGACAGCTCAGCCTTACTACGAGCTTCCTTAGCTCAGTAGGACTGTGCTAAGAAGGACTTATCTGTAGTAGTAAAAAAGCCTTAGATGAATAATTTACACCACACAGAGAATCAAATATCTAATGCTCTGAAAATTATGCAAGTCACCTACTTCCAGTCTGCTGTTCTCCAACTTGTTGGACACATTCTGATTCAGACTATTATCTTTAGAGTTAACAATCAAGCCTTAGCCCAAGTTCGGTTTGGTTTGGTTCTGCCAGTGGTGTCCTTGAAAGGCTTAAAACTCATATCCAGTTCATTTAGGTCAGTGCAGAGGAGTAGATGTACGAGTTTTGGGTCTTTTTTCTCCTGGTTAATTAAAAAAAAAAGAAGAAAAAGAAGAAAAAAAGAAAAAGAAAAACAGACTATTTCCCACAGGCAAACAGCAGGAGCTGTCCCCAGGAGCCTGTCTGCAGGCAGGCAGAAGGACCTGCCTACGGGAGCCAGTATGCAGGCAAGCGGAAGGAGCAGCCCACAAGACCCACCTACAGGACCCGTTTGCAGGCAAGAACCTGGCTGTTGGGAAAGACCAGGAGCCAGAGTCTTAGCAGCAATGGGCTCTTCTCCTCCCATGAGCTGCTAACGGTGATTTACTATCCCTGGTTTCTGATCCGCTCATGAAGTGCCTATTCAAATCAAATAAGCACTTTGTAAGCCTCCTTTTTCTTGGCAATGGGGAAATTTGGGGAAGAAGTCATTTCCATCCCAGTGATTATCCCAGCTCCTGGTTTCTTGTCTACAATACTGTGTTTCCTTTTTACCTTCTAACTCCCATGTCAGGAAGTGATGTGCTGGTCTGCACACACTTCCCCGGACGAGCTGAGACCTGCCCTCCCTTCTCCTCTCAGTGTGCTGACAGTCCTGCTGCTCTTTCCCGTGATTGATTCTGTCCAGCTGCTCCCTCAAATTTGATGCATCACTCCAGGGAAGTTTCAGACAGATATGGCCTTTTCTACAGGAAATGAGAATTGTTTCCATGGAGTGCAGCAATTTTAGAAGCAAATTCTTGGGCCCCATCCTGCTGACTTAATGTTGCCTATATAATCTGCTGAGAGTTTTAGGATTTTGCAGCTGTATTAGGGCTTTCTCAAACCATTCTCTGCACCACAGAAGGGCACCACCTTCTGAGTGATGGTAGCAATGCCTTTCCATGGTGCAGGGAATGATTTGCTTAGCAAGGAGACCTTTGAGTATTTGTCTGTGGTCAGGTGTTGGTTGTCATGTCCTCTCTTCAGGCACAGTGTCATGGAGAGGCATCCTACCTGATATCTTTTAAATACAAAAAAAAAAAAGAGTTTAGATTGAAGTTGAAATTTTCCTTCAGGCCTTTGTCAAATGACCTGGCATAAGTTAGATCCAGACGCTTTTCCATGGACAATAAGATCCCTGAGGAACTAATCAGGAAGCACCTTTGTGAAGTTTCACTTCAGTCACACTTGTATTAGGGGGACATTATCCATGGTATATCAAGATTAAAAAATAATTATGAAGTGATTTCACAAACATTTAATGGAATTTTTTCAACTCTAGCTCAACAAATCAATCATTGCCCCTCACCATAGCATTCATAACACCTGCTGCTGAAGTATTTGCAGTAAAATGGTTTGAATAATTGATCTTTCTTGTTCAGTGATAAACCTACTTATCTTTTTTTTATTCAGAGTCAAGCGGATATTATTCACCTTATTTCTTCCTTTTAGAACAAATGAATATTTTTAATACACATTTACTATAATTTTTTTTTTTTTTAGATATTCAGTACATAAGTATTTAAAATATTTTCCAAAATTTCCCCTGGTTTAGGTATCTGATATTTCTTGGCCTAAAGCAAGCCTAAAAGAAAAAAAAAAAAAAAGTGGACTAAATAGCATTTTGGTTTGCTCCAGAGTCCACTTCTGACCAATAAACTGTTGATCTAAAGGGTTCATCTAGCCTTATTCCTGATCATTTTCAATGAATACTACTCAAGTCTGTGCATTTCTCCAATAATATGTCTATATGCATTTTTGTAAATGTATTTCTAACATAGGAAGTTCATATTTAGACAAGCTCAGCTGACTGATCTATTTTGAAATCTTCGGTCCCTTCCACTGTTAAACAGTGCACGAGCTACAGGGCCACAGTGATTTTTATATTCTTTTACATCCAATTTGCACAGAATTAATTTGATCACAGAGTACAGCAACAGTGAAATAAGTCTCCACCTGGGTGCATGTATATCACCTGTACATGAATATATGTTTATTCTATGCCACAGTCCTCTAAAAAACGACTGGTGAATAATGGTATATATTATATAAGCACGCAGTGTTTATTCACTGTGATCTATTTGTTATTCACACCTAGTTTTAAATTTTAACAGGTATGTGAGGATACTGGGCACACATTTCTTCAACACTTCAACGCTAGGCAACAGACTTTCCGTTTTGCAGCATATTCACAAAAACATACTGGAGTACCATTCCCGTCATCACTTCAGCCCCCAGCAGCTTAACACAATTTCTGTGTAGGTCTGCCAGTCATTAATCCTCAGTAGCAGACCAAAAGTAGTATGAGAAATCTAAAATCTAAAGGCCAAGTATCTCTTGCATTTTTACCAGGACATTAGCTTAGTGGTTGACTTTCAGGTTGGTCAAAATTTACAGTGCAGCAGGAAAAATAAAAACAAGCAAACAACAGCAACAACAAACAGAATGGCCCTGTCGCAGGACAGAGATCAGAGAGCAAACTTTTATCTTTCTGTGTGAAACAACTAAAGCAAACTGCAGCAGCCAAGCCCACCTATAGGATTGTTGTCTTTGTTCTAAGATTGCTTGGTTATACATTGTTCCATGTGGTCTTCATAACGTTGATGTCAGCATCAACAACACCATAACGTTGATGTCAGCATCAAATATGGCTAAGTGGGGTATATATACATGAGCCATCCCATCTAGATTTGCCACAGCAGTTTCCATTTACAGCCAGTTAAAATTCTAGTGAAATTTAAATTACTATTTTTTATTTTATACCATGTAGCATGTGTTTACTTCACATGTAGGAATATAAGCCTATGAGGATGCTTCCCAACTTTCTTGAGGGCATTTTAGCATCCTTTTTATGACTGAGCTATGGCATCTGTGATTCAAGGATCTGGACGTCTGATCATCCTCCATCAGTGGGGAGCGCACTCAGGGCACTCTTACATCTGCACAGGGCATCAAGACAACAGCCAAGCTTCCCTTCATGCTTTCTTGAAAGCTATGGTTTCATACTTTCTAGGAACGTGCAAGGTACTGGCCAATGCTGGCCCTCTCCATAATGAGGAATTTCCTCCATTTTTCCAAGCTCTTTGGAAACATCTTGCACAGCTGCTAAGCAACCGCTTTGGCACCCTCTGCATCTTTCACAGTGTTCAGCAGTCTGGAGGATTGAGCTCTTAAGGCTGCAGCTAGTGTTTCAGATGTGCTCCCTCTATTTAGCTTAAAGAACTGCTGAGCATGTGCAAAATCCCATTTTTTACGCTTATAATTCAAAGGCATTAAACATTTTTCCCTACCAGTAGTTCAAGGCAAAGAACTGTAACCCTAGCACAATTATCGTGGAGGCATCACTTCTGTATGTGCTGGAGGATACAATGGAGATTGCAGCTGTCCCCTCAGTTAGGAGCAGTTTCCTCACCAGTTCAGTATATATACTAGAAAAGTCTGTAAGTAGCACATACATTTCACTAAGGGTAAAATGTGAAGAGCTTGTGATCATATTACCAGGATTCAGATTTCCATTATTCAGTTCTAAATAGATCATCTATCTCCTATCTATCATAGGATCTCATGCTGGTCTCTGAAGAGCATATTTCAGTTCAGGGTACACTACCCTGAATTGTCCTAGTTTTCTATCAATAAACAGTCCTCAATTAAATAAAGTAAAATGCCCAGGGGAAAGGAAAGAAAAAAAAAAAAAAAAAGAGCTCTGGAATTCTGATTAGTAAATCTCCATGTAAAAGGAATGCAGACATCAGCCCCAGCCCCCAGGCTAAAATGATGCAGTTGTACTGTACTTGGCATGTTGCGCTGCTGCCAGGCTTACCTTGCATGACTCATAGTGAATCACGGACGGAATTGTGTATTAGAGAAAGAGATGCCGCCTACACTCAGTGTCTTGAGTTATTCTCACCCTGCTGCTTCTCCCTTCAAATGCAAACATGTTTATGCACATTCAGAATTGCAGCTACTTTGTTGATGCGTGGACTTGCATTATTTCCTTGTTTCCCTGTATTTGTAATAGGAAGGTTTTTCAGATGGTTAATACAGTAATATAATTAACATCTGGGGACATTAGGTCAAATCTAATCCCCAGCTACTGCAGAGCAATTCCCCATCTGTAGCATGGGGGAAGGGAAAGGTTAGGATAGCACAGTACATAGTTAATTCAGAAATAATTATAATATGACAAAATTATAGCATCATTTGTCAACAAGAAAGCAATAACAAGCAGGAAATAGTATCCATGAACTAAAACATAAATCCAGGTACTGAAAGAGTATTATCCTAAAAACAGCACAACTCCCTGATTTCAGTGACAGCTGAGAGTCTCTCAGAAATGGGAAATATATAAAATTGTGAAGGATTTAAACTCTCATAAATAATCCCCTTCACTGAAGCACCATACTGCTCATTTGTTAAAGCTGCCAGGATTCATTTTTACCTCTCCTACAAAATTTTTGAGCACAAGAGGACAGCAGAGACAAAGCCTCAGGAAAAGCTATGGAAAACTCTGAGGCAGCAGATGTTAGCTTTTCCTAAAACAATGTCAGGAGGTAGAGAAAAGCAAAGAAATGAGTAATTTCTTAAACCAGAATTTTTTCAAAGCTTTCAGATCATAATCCACTTTTTTTCCAAACAATCAGTCCTTGATCTATACCTGGGAATGGCTTTGATTTTGTAGTCTTCAGGTAACAATATGGAGGTTTCTGTGAAAGATGCATAGTCTCTGTGAACTATGATTGTGTTCTCTAAGTCTCATGCCCTTACAGTCTATCTGCTTATCTAATGAGGACCATTCAGCCATCTCCTCTTCTCATCAACCACTTCCTTTTCTTCTTAATAACTCTTGCCAGACCTTAAAGTGCTTTATTCTGCAAGAGAATCAGGATATGGGCACTTTCATATGAATAATTTTTTTATATGTGTGGTACAGAACTCAAAAATCAGATCAAGTATAAAGAGGTAAAGAAAGAGATAACTTCATCAAAGTAGACTGCAGTTCTGAAAGGATATCAGCAAGTGTCAGCTTGTGTCCTGGGTCTTTGCTTTACTTTGGTAAAAATATGAAAGACAGTATCTGTGCATGGTCAATTTCAAGAAACTACACAGAAAGTAATAACAGCAGAGAAAAAGATAAATATATAAATTAAATCTCACAAAATGTTAGACAGCAGAAATCTAGGATCATATTTCTAAGTAGTGTTACAAATATCTTGATAAACTGAAAAAAAAAAGAGTGTGGTAACCAGTTTACTATTAAAATGTAATATTTCACATCACTAAAGACCTGTCTCAGTGGCTCTGCATGAGACCCAGGGGAAAAAGAAAGAAAAATTGTGATCCCTCATTTTAAATACATGGAGATTGCTTGACATTTATGGCCACAATTCATCCTCTTTTCCTACAAGAAACTAGAACCAGATCACATAGCTCACCTGATGCTGATTAGTGAAGTGTGTGCATAGCAGCCTGTTTAATCAGAGAACACAGAGACAGATAAAAGAGGATGTCTTTCTGTCTTGAAAGGCAACATGCCTGGCAGCTCATTGTTCCCTTTGACTATTGTCTCAGTGGCTTAGTTTTCCACATCTTAAAATCATGGATACAGTGAACAATAGTATCTTAAGAGATGTTGAAAGTTTGGTTTCAGTTGATGTGTGAAAGTACTGAAGTGCTTTGAACTACTTTCAGAAAAACATTATAGAAACATTTCAAAAAAGCATCATGGTGCAGTTCCTGCATACCTAGATAGGACAGTTATATCTTAGTAGAAGTACTACAGAAGTACTACAGTTCATGTCTTCCATCACAAATTAAGTAGTAGGAATTTTCTCAGGAAACAGTAACCTAATGCTATTAGTCTACTATTCACAAAAAAAAGTTTTTAAAAGGAAACACTTAGTAGATTAGTCTATGTTCTAAATATAAAGGGACATCTTAATTTTGGTATTTGTTTAATCAGTCCTGCCACTACTATCTAAAGCTAAGCATAAAGTTAAGAGTAAACTTATGAATATCTTCTGTTGCTTGTTATCTGTGCACTTACTACTGAGGACTTCTTACGAATGTGTTTACAGAGCTCTAGGTAGATCTTAGAGGAGCATGAACTGCAGTTAGTTACAGTGAAATCAAGTCAGCCAGGCAATTATGAGCTTCCTTATGGAAAAAGCTTTATGGAAAATTAGCAATCCAAGGCCTTGTTCCCACAGTGAGCAGTCCTGCTCCACCCTCTACATCCATAAGACGTTCTCTGTGGGAGCAATAGCTAAGGTAGATCCAAAGATCACCTTAGAACACAAAAATCATCACTAGCTTCCTTGCTTCCAGTTCAGCAACCGTCAGCCCACATTTCTCCCTGCTGTTCTCTTTCAGTATCAACCTTATGATCTTTCCTTTGTAACACTATATCCAAAACTTCTCTGTTTAATCTGTGTTTGTGGTGTATAAGTATACAATAAGAAGCTACTGCTGGGAGAAAATAAATCATTGCGGCACAAAGGGGGAATGTTCTCTGCATCTTAATTATCATCCACCAGTCAAGGATTATCTTGGTGTTGACAATTTCTGATAGAACATCACTTTTTCAAATTGTAAGGTACTAAACAGTAGCTTCTTAATCCAAGGGTGAAACATTCTACATCTAGCTATGATCACCCAAGGTTCTTCTCTTTGTTTGTTTGCTTTCCTAAAAACCAAGAAATACGAGAACTTTTGAATGAGTTCCTTTTGAAATCCCAGAAAATAACTTTATTCATTTTTCACAATGAAAGAAACACAAAAATGTCCTTCCTCGTAGGCAATGCTGGGACGAGGAAACGGAGAATCAGCAAGAAAGAAAGAGGAAGAGGAAGTTCAGAGCCGGCACAGACTGATCCCTGTTGGAAGAAAGATCTATGAGTTCTACAATGCTCCTATTGTTAAATTTTGGTTTTACACAGTATGTATCTTTCCTGTTATGTTACTACTGATGGGACAAGTACTGGGATAGCGTCAGGACTGTCTTGTGCGTTTGACTTGGAAAACTTTGAAGATAAAGACTTTGAAAGTCTTTGTCTGCATGCACATGAGGACTTTTCCATAAAAATTTTTATAATCATCATTTTTGGAGATCACACCTGTGGATTTGCAGACCTATCTAAGAGTTTTAAATGCTACTGTTTCATTCTGGAATTTAATGTTTAAAATATGAACTGCTCTGTATGGTTTCTTAAACCACAGCAGTAAGCAGTAGTTTGCTGTCAGTAAGTGCTCCAAAGGAATTCGCTGCAGAGCCCAGTGGGAGGCTGCTCTGAATCAGGATGTCAAGTTGGACAATAACTGAGGAAAATAAGAAACAGATAAAGCACATCTTTTCTGGGAACATTTTTGCTTTGTTCTGTTCAGCTAATCTGCAAAGTGTCTCTCAGACAAAATGTTTGTATAACTACCTGTTAAAACAAGTAGCAGCCAACATGGATTTTTCAGGGACAAATTATGTCAAGACAGTCTAATTTCCTGCATTACAAAGAAGCAGGCTTTGCAGGTGGGAAGGAAAGCACATGATGTCTTATATTTTTACTTAGATAGACTGTGTTTCACTGATAAGTTAATAACTGCTATATTAAGCAGTTATTATGTGGATACAAAGCTTTCTTGGCAATTATTCCTTAAGATCAGGTATTAATTATTCACTATCAAGCTGGAAACAGGTATTAAGAAGGGTTCCACTAGGGTCTTCCTACATCAGATATTGTCTGAGATTTTCATTCACAACTTGGAGGATGAAATAGAGGCTGGTTATTAAATTTTCAAACGATGTTAGAACATAGAAGGATGGGATGAAAATGTAAAGTGAACATAGAAAGTAATATTCTGTTTGGCACTAATAAAAGCTTGTCTGGAATATTATACTCCTAGCTTCTGCATCATGGGAAAATTGTGGCCTGGTTTGAAAGATACAAAGGAGAATTTTAAAAATGCATCTATAACATATTCTTTTGGGGAAATATTTAAGGAAGTGGAGCTATATTGTCTGGAAAAAACAAACTGTGAAATTTAATAGTCTTCAAATATGCAAAATATGCATAGGGAGATGCAAACAGGAACAAAATAGAGCATTCTCCAAGCCCTTGATAAACAGGGCAAAAACAAATGAATTAAACTGCAGCAAGGCAACCTTAGGCTGGACATAACAACTCAACTGCTAACAGGATAGCTCTAAGGAATATCACTATAAATTGCCTAATGACGTGGTAGATTTTCAATTATTAGTGATTTCTAAATCTATCTTATCAAAATATGTACTCTGATTTGGCACTGTTAAGTTGGCTAGACGATTTCTTGTCATCTTTCCCTGCTATATTTTCTGTCATTTTGCTGAATGCAAAGCAGCCTGGCTTCAGTAATCGCAAAGAATGTACTTCTCTCCCTCTTTCTGCAGATGGCTTCTTATTAAAAACACTACCTTTCTGAGATGTAGACAATACATCTACAGACAGCAGGAACAACCCACATCAACAGAGACGAAATTGTGGTGGACAGCTTATGCTAGCAAATAGCTGCAGTTTGGCAACTTGGAATTACTACTTGCTGAACTATAGCCAATATATGTTAATCAGGCTGATGAGTCTAGAAACTGCTCATCAGCAGTCCAGTATCATTATCAATTGCAAAATGTATTACACATAACCAGGAAAGTCCTTCTATTATAAGCAGAAAGAAGAATCCTGGCTCTCTCTGTTAGTTTAATTCTAAAATGGGAGAGGGAGATCAATACTGCATTTCCATTTAGACCTGTTTCTACAGTTTTATGTCCTAAGGCAAGTCTCAATCAAGGTCACTTATTAAATCTGGACCTCAGCTACACTGAGCTTCAAGAGCAAATTAAGAGGGATTCTGGCTACAGTGACTGGCCAGCTGGATATATTGAACTCCTGGAGGAAAAAAAGGGAATTTTCAGATGAGCATTAAAATGGCACAGTCTATCTCACTTTTCCAGAGCACACAGATGGAAGCTCTAATCATAGCTTAGTCAAAAGAAAACCCCCAAATTTTACTCTCTGCAGTCTGCAGTGCAAGAAATGTGTCCAAAACTATTGTACAAAAATTAATTATTTGATTATTCTAGATCCTCCTATCCTCTGTTACTCAGTATTTATATCCACCTTCATCCTTAAAATATAGAAGAATAGGCCAGATGCAGAGATCTTTAAGTAAGCAGTATATTGGCTCATCAGAGCTGTCAAAATAACAAGCCTTTTCTCTCCAACAAAACTTTCACCTTTTGCTCTGGACACCCATTACTTCCAAACATCTTTATTTTGTTTCGTGCCTGTTGCATGGAAGTCCATGGGTTCAAGGTCTCCTCTTACAGACTCTTCCAGAAAAGAGGATATTTTTCCCTGCTTACTGCTGAATTTAGGTTGAAGTGCGAGGCATAAGGTGAAAGAGGCCATGTTTATGCTTATGGAGGGAACTGGAGCCCTTTAAGAGCATCACAGTGGCTTTACCATTTACCAAGTTTTTCATTTTCAGACCACTTCATTTTATGAACATTTAGTTACAGTGGGCAATGAGGAGAGGGGAATGTAGTCTTACTGTTGAAGCATTCTCCTACTGCTAAGATTTCCAGGCTTACTCTTTACTTTAATGAGTTTGGATATTTTCTGTGCTTGGTTTCTTCAGGTGCCACCTTCAAGCATTGAAAGAGCAGCCCCTGTCTCTCTGCCAAGCCATATAAAAGCATTAAAATAGGGCATTCCACTTTTGAAGGGCTTGCATGCCAACTACCCTGAGATTTGACCATGTTATGAGAGCAGGACATGCTTCCAGGAGGGCAGAATTACAGACACCTGGAGGAAAAGACAGGGTGTCACCAACAGCCTGAAGGGGTTCTCTTGAACGAAAAGGGCTGCAGCTTCAGCAACATTCAATTCTTTAATCAATATGACATCACTTCTTTTATAAGTGAAAATTTTCAGTAATTTTTAGTAAAATTGGACTGACAAAATCTCAAAGAAAAAGTAAAGGCTCCTAGTTACAGTAAGAGTCTTATGATGTCTCTTATCTCAGTGTCTCTATTCTTTTGCCACACCAGCCACAGAAGTGCAGAAAAGATTTATGACTCCAAATAAATCAGTAAAATTGGCTACTAATTAGCTTTTAATGAAATCTAATAAACATATGCCAAGAGGGACTGTGAGTGACTGTCACTTGACTTTTTGCAGTATGGTAGGAGGTGCTCCTGGGGAGGCATGTATCTAAATGGGTTTTCAGCCAACTCACGTGATGCCCTTGATGCTGATACAAGTTGTTATTGCTCCTTGTTTCCCTGAGTGTTCAGGGAAAACCAAGATTACTCTGGACCTGGGCATTGCAATACATCGTCATGCACAAAGTGAAAGACAAATGAGATCATTTCTTTCTCCATTTTAAATACTGATAGTTGTAAATAGTTAAAAAATTCTCTTGAGTGTACTTCAAACCAACAACCAAAAGAAAGCCAGAATCCTGTGGCTTTTCCATAGTGCAAAAAATGTTTTTTTCTAGCATGTAGAACAAGACAATAAATCCTATTCTGTGAGGTGCTGAACTCTGGAAAAATCCTGCTGAGAAGTCCCAAGACCCTCTGTAATTGCAACATCTGAAGTCTGAAACTAAGTAAACAAATAGGTATAAGTAAAGTGCATAAGGAAAAAGCTTCTGTTTATAATATACATGAATCATTTCTCCAGCAGTGGAGGTTGTGAGCAGAATGCATGTGCATGGGATAGAATGATATTTTCTCTGATCTGAATTTGCTTAAGATGCATTTTCTTGTTGAACTGATGCTGGAAGGTGAAGAAATCATGTTTAGATTCTGGGTACCACAAAGCCCAGCCACAGACTCCTGCTACAGGTCACAGTCCACAGCCCTCTGGGGCACCAGGGCTCCTCTGCATTTGCAAATTTGCTGATGCATTTTTCCTTTTTTGTTTTGTTTTGGTTTGTTTTTTGACTGACTATTTTATTAGGCTGGACATGTAGAAAGAAAGAAAAAAAACATAATCCCCATTTTTTAATATTTCAAAGATTAGGGCAGAAGGTAGATATAGAGAGAAGGAGAAGCAAAATGTTTGTACTTAAAAACTTGCAAAGAATAGAAAATGAAAATGTATGGCTGCTTGCAGCAGGAAGATGAGCAGCAGTGCTTAAGGACTTGTAGTATAGGTTAAGTCTATACCTAACCAATACTGCGTGGGGTTAGCAACACCTAAGACAAGGCTTCAGATAAGAGTTATGCAAAAAAAAAAGGACATGAAAAGTCAGAATGAGCCTTAGTTATATGAACAAGGATAAAAAGCAGGAGAGAGAGTGTTAGAGAAATAAAGAGTTTAATAAGTGGGGCAAGGAAAAATATACACATAGGGTGTGAGAGTCCCAAGAATATGGGGTGATACATTTACTGGGGAGATGTGGTTGGGGGAGAGAAGATTGGGATGTCTATTTTGCAGTTTCCACTCTCTATGTGATTTAATGTGAGCTTTTTTCATTGAATCCTGTCTGATTGCTCTTGTCTGTTTAATTCTGGTTATGCTGGAATTAAGAATATCAAACCATGTCTGAGAAACTGCCTGAGCTGCATAAATGTAGTGACTATTGATATTCTTTTTGTTTCCTTACAGCTCGCATATATAGGGTACTTGATGCTGTTCAATTATATAGTCTTAGTGAAGATGGATCGCTGGCCATCTACACAGGAATGGATTGTCATCTCATACATTTTCACACTGGGAATAGAGAAGATGAGAGAGGTAAAATCAACCCAATCAAAAGTGCAGTGTGAGAAAGGAAATAAATGTTTTTCCCTTTTAGTATGTGGTTTTATTATTTTTCTCCAGGTATTTTTTGATGGATAAGTTTATCATAAAATTGATTTTTCTGTTGTTACCAAGAAAAAAATCAGATGCATTTTTATAAAGACAGAGTTAAAGATTTTATCTTCCTCCATTTTAAAATGAGGAATCTTTCTCTTCCCTCCTCTGCGTAAAGCCCTCTCTCCCATGGAATTTCTGTGCTCAGATTTCTGCATGATACAAGCTTAATAGCATCCATAAGTATATGGTATTTCTGACATATCTTACAGCTTAGCCATATTCCCTTAAGTGTGGCTAGAGAATTAAAGTGCATTTTAGGGAGAGGGAAAGGCTGTATGAAATGGAAATGGAGATGGGATGACAGCTAAAAATATCACGTTTAACTCCTCCTCCTCCCAAATAGAGAGAATTTGAAATTTACAGCTGTTTTGTCTATGTCAACTATGCCAAAGAAGGCTTTAAATAAATACAGGCCTAACTGTGGGGAAATTGAGATCTCTATCCAGTATTGCAGCACGTTCCTTACAGGTTTTCCCTCTTTTTTTATCTTGAAGTTTCTTGTGAACTATGCCAAGTAATTGCAGGCATCTCCCTAAAGATGCCCACGGAGGTTGAACAGAAAGAGCATCTGAGGTACTGAATCCTTGACCTCAGCTGAAGCAGCTCACTCACACCCCTGGGCTGAATTTGTTGACATCTCCATGTACATTCCCTGCAGCCCCCACACTTGTTAATGCTTTGGAGGGCTGGGGAAAAGCAGCCCTGAAGCTGCCAATAGGTGCAACCGCTCTGCTCCACAATAAGCTCTGCACTATAAGTGAATGAGCAGAGGCAATGAGCAAGGCAGTGATTGCATGACCTGTTTTACTACCCGAAAGGAAAAGGGACATGGATGTAGGAGCCACACGAGGGCTCTGCGGCACTGATGGAGATAGATGCCGCTGGATCCGGAGGTAGGAGGCTGCTTACAGGATCCATGCCCTATCTAATTGCTTGCCCCACAACTGCCCTTCCTGCAAAATTTTATCAGAAATGTTTGTGGGGATGGATCTCCAAGCAGATACTGGGGGTTGCGCATAGAGGATGAGCCTAAAATTCACCCAGAGAATGAATTATAAGAAACTGTAAGGACTGCATTATTCTTTTTAAGGAACTGCACGAGTCTGCTCCAACGCTCTCCAGCTAAATATAGAAAACTGAAAACAAATAGCTTGTTAACTAGCTAAAAGCTAGGAATTATTCATAGAAATCACTTGAGGAATAGTTTCAACAGTAATTCAGGAAAACAATCAGCTCTTCCAAATGATATTGCAAATAGAATGATGATAAATTCATAAGTTAAGAATAATTACTCTTATGAATTGTGTTCCCAGCCATGGAACTGAAATTCCAAAAGCAGGTCCAAGCAGAGGCTGATCTTGTCCTCATAAAATGATAAATCAGGTTCTTTATGGTAATTAAATATTTCTTGGCACTTGGATGCACATTTTTAAAACACTTTATAGCTTATTTAAATGTGAATTCCCCAATGAAATATCTCTCCATCTTTCTATTCCAAAATGCTAAGAAGAGTCAGGCAATTTGGAAAACAAAAAGAAATGACAACATTTCTTCTAATTTCACAAGGATTTCGAAGTAAGCAAGAGAGTTTTCTTTTTCTTATTTTAAGAATCTTGCACATAGATATAGAATAAGACGTCTGAAGTGGACATTCTCCAGAAAATGAGAGTATAGGTAAAGTATATGACATGAGTCTATCAGCTTTGCTTTTGGCTTCTATGGCATATATCCATTTGCTGCAGATTTACTTTAGGCTTAAACTAAGACAGCTCATCTCTCTGTCTCTGCATATGCTGTATCTTTCAGATATTGATGTCAGAACCTGGGAAACTGTTGCAGAAAGTGAAAGTTTGGCTCCAGGAGTACTGGAATGTCACCGATCTCATAGCGATTCTCCTCTTCTCCGTGGGGATGGTGCTCCGTCTTCAAGACCTGCCTCTCCGGAGTGATGGACGAGTGATATACTGTGTTAACATCATCTACTGGTACATACGATTGCTAGACATCTTTGGAGTAAACAAGTATTTGGGACCATATGTCATGATGATTGGGAAAATGGTAAGAGAAGATGATACATTCCTTTTATATTTGACAGTTTTGCCCATGTGTACTTAACTCGATATCTTTGGTTTGGCCAGTGAAATCACAGAATATTTATTCATGTTTTCTCATAGATTAGCAGTTTCCTGTAACCTAGAAATAAGTACCTTACTGAGATTAGCAGTTTCCTGTAACCTAGAAATAAGTACCTTACTGAACCAAATATTCTGCACTATTCCCCGACAATGGGGATTCCTTCATGTTCAGTACCTTGAGATCCTCAAAGAAAGCATGTTATAATAAGAATGGTAGGTTCAAAAGAGCCACAGATATGACTAAAATTCTAGCCTTTCACATTTTGCTTGATGGCCACATGTCCTTGCAATGCCTTTTCCCAGATGCCCTTATTAGGTTGGAAACCCACCTGCATATATTCAGCTTCTGTCCCTCTGTCACACTTTATGCATACAGTATGGCAGCAATGTAAATACACACAAAAAGACTAAGTATTTACTGCCAGATGTTCAGTTTGAGCTTCTTGGCTCTTTCCCTTTAGAGTTAAGAAGTATTGCATTAATTAACCATTTTACTTACAGAAGCTAAATAAGAAGCTGAATTTAGAGAGACACCGACATTTGTACCTGGTATTTGAATACCAGCTAGTATATTACCTGCAAATACACTTAACTTATACATTCATGATTTATGTTGTTACCCAACCTTTATTGTGTAAATCATAACCACTTCATGCTCTCTGAGCTTTAGGATTTGTTTTTGAAAATCAAATTAAATTACTTATGAGACTGGCATTCAATAAAAAATTGAACATTGAGTTAAACATTGAACTTTCCAAATAAAAATTTTACTGTTTTCTGATTACCATTATAGTCTGATTATTTTTGTCTATGAACAATAATCAGTAAGTCCAAATGGCTTTTGCCATGTAGTTTGGCTTGCCATGGCCCATAAAATAAAAAAACAGTCACTCCCTCTTCCTCTTAATCACAGGAAAAGAGAATGGACTTGGATCCCTCCCTAAGATTATGATAGTCACAACAAGCCCAGTGATTATAAGCAGGCAATTCAAATTTGTAAAATTAACATGAAAAATTCAAACTGCTGATGTGACCTCCACCTTCAGCATATGAGCTTTCAAAACTAAGTTCTTGACTGGGAATAACAAAGAAAGAATAGTATCTAAAAACAAAAATAGATAGAGGGAACAAACAAAAGAAAAGCATGGTTAGAGGTTTATTTCCTGCAGGCAGGATTTTGATGTTCTCCTTCAAGGAAACCAGAAAGATATTTATGGGAGAGATTTTTGCAGAACTCCAGAGTACAGCAGAGAAAATACTCGTCAATTCTTGCTATAAGTTCCTGGAAAGGAGAGCGGGATAAGGGGAAGGACCAAAAGACCGTAGAGAAACCAATCTATTACTATCTATACCTTCACTGTCCCACCTAGGCCATGTCCCTCCACCAGGGATGCTCAGTTGCCACTGAGGTTTATGCAATCCGTAGTCTGGTAAACTTTTGAGGCAACAACTACCTTCATATTCTGCTATGTTATTATAAAGAATAGAGAAATAAAGAAAAGCAACAATAATCAATTTGTCCATGAATAAAGCAAGTCCTAGTTGCTAATTTTATGGAGAACTGATAGGAGCCCAGCCTCTACAGTAGTAGAAACTGTCATACATTTTTCTCCTGAGGTCAACACCAAAAGGAAATGATTGAAAGCAACACATAATATGATTTCTCTCACTTTGACATCCTCTCACGTGTGCGGTGAATTAAGCCTCACTTCACTTTTGTATTCTGTGGAAAACAAATGCAGGAAAATCACTAGCCTCTGTGGGCTTGGCACCCAATCAGAGGGGTTGGATCTAGCTACCAGTGCACTCTGAAGGTGTGGGCATCTGTTAAATGAGGGAAATTATTTTATTTTATGCCTTCCTGTTATCTGATTGTCATACCTCATCCAACTTTCCATGTACTCAGCAATTCTGACACATCCATTTTGCCCACACATGGAATACCCAGTGGGTGGGAGTTGCATAAATTTGCCTCTCACATCCATTTTCTGGCTACTTCATCTCCTTGTGTAATGGCCACCCTATCTATATCAGTTCCCTGGGAGCTGCACCTGCTTGCTCCAGGCTGCAATGGGATCCCCTGTGTATTTTTGTTTCAATCACATTCTCCTTTAGCTCCTTGGGATGTCTCCCTTTGATTCTGTGGTCTTGCATTACAACAGAGTGGAGGGAATTGAGCTGATTTTTCTACAGAGTGAGCCCGTCAAAGCTCCTCGGTGCTTCAGCAGGCCACATTTAATGCAATCCATAGCATTAGCTGCCCTAAAGGGCTTTTCAAGTTGTAGACTCAAGAAGCGAAAGAGGGATCTTCCCAGCCTTCCGATATTATGGGTCTCTCACTTCACCTGCACCTATGTTGCATCCAAAAAAATTGTTGAAGTAGTGTTGCCTTTGGGCCCTTTAAGCAAATATTCCAGTGAAATTAAATTCCAGGGCAGTAATGGGCATGTGAGGTCTAAAGGCAGTGAACTAAAGTAAAGGCAAAGAGATGAAGAGTAAGAAATATAATGGCTAGTAGTTTGCTACTATCAGCTAATTTCAGTACCACACTGTGCTTACTAAAATGTACTCTCTGATCTTGGCACAAGGGTAGAATTATGTGCTTTCCATTTGGGAATGCTACAAAATCCCTGTGGCACATCAAGGAAGTTAGAAGTATATCAGCTGCTGTCCTGTGCAGGAGTGTCTATGGTTTTTTAGTTACTCTACAATCCCAAATGAGCAATGGAGAGCGCTAGTCTGTAAAAGTACACTAAGACATTCCTGCTTTACCATGTTTTTTTCATCACCAACTGAAGTGTTCATTGGAATGACTGAAATGGTCGTAACATTGTTAAAATTGATTGTAATTTGGCCTTGCAGTATACTATGCCAAAGGACCAAAGGATTTATACACTACCCATTTAAGAGAGTGTAAAGTCTCTCCTTTCTTTGACCAGCTTTCAGCCATGCTACTGAGGTTTTAAAAAGACTGAAGGACTGAAAAGCTGACATACTTCTTGAAGAGAAGACAACATTGAAATTTTTATTTCTTCCATTGTGAAAACTTTACACCATGGAAACTTTCAAGGAATTATCTTAAATTAGCATGAAATCTTGGTTGTGTTTAATTGCTTGTAAGAAATGTATTTTTACTATAACATACAATATGACATATCTATAACATGTCATATATTTCTACCCAAAATAAACATTTTATCAGAGGAGAAGGGAGTGTACAAGTGTCATCCATAAGTTTCTTCTGTAGAAGCAGCAAGAACTAGAGTGCAATTATATGGATTCCCCATTTCAAGATGGTCTCTGACATAAGGATCTGGATTTCCTCTTCAGTCAGGTTTCCTCAAAAGATTAACACCCTGAATAGCACAGGAATGTTCATGACTTATGTGTCCATTTTTAAAGCTTTATGACATATATTTTCTGCTTTCATTTTCCCAGAGCTTTTCTTTTTTTCTTTCTTTTCCTGCAATGTTGATGTGCCTCAAGATTTTCATTTTCTCCTGTTTTTTTATCTGCTATTTCCAGTTCCATCTTTCCAGATCCTCAGGAGTCTCCCACTGGGGCCCTGCCTGCAGGTCTCGTTCTGTTACAGCCGTTCCCTCACTGATTGTGAGAATATCCTTTTCTGTTTGCTCCTCTGTGTCCCTCTCTTTTCTCCAGCAAATTGTGTCCCAGTGTTATTTTGACTCCCTGTCTCTCTCCTCATGCTTTGAAGCTGAGGGACCCTCTGAGCAATGGCAGATCCACCTGCTATATGATCCTTACGTTGCAGGCACATTGGTCATATGCTTGTCTAGGCCATCTCTGTCTCTGAATGCAGCTGAGCCAGAAAATGGAGATTTAAAAGTGTGTAGAGATTAAAAACCAAAAAAATTAGAGATACTCTTTGGCAGAGTATGTACCAGCGACATAAGTTACTTCTCTAGATGAGCAAAAATATGATTAAAAGCCATAATAAGTAAAATGTTTAATAGGGTCTTACAAGAGGCCTTACAGGACTATCACTTTTTTTTTCCCAAATCATTTTTGGTTATAAAGCATCTGTGCTGGATCCATTTGATGTCCAAGGTTTGTCCTTTGCTGTGCTCTCGAGGGCCTCGCTGACTCTGCTAGCACAGCTCTTGTGCTTGTCTCCAGCCTTTATTCAGTACCTCCTAGGACTGCTGTCCCACTTTTTCTAGGAAATTTTTTTAATGGGTAGACATTGTTTGCAGGCACTAATTAATGTTGTGCATATGCTAATGAGCCATTCAGCAATGGTGAAGAATATGGCTGAGTGTCAGCATTATTTGCATTTCACTTTTTTTTTTTTTTTTAAAGATATGGTCTTTGTCAAACTCCCCACCAGGCTGATTTCTAGTCCAGCCAGTATCACAGCTTTCTTTCTCACTAGTTACCACTGTGGTGTCCCTTATGTTGCGATAACAGGCTGTTCTGCCACCCGTTATTCCTTATGTTAGATGCAGCTTCCTTCCTTTGCTCCTAGACAATGAGAACTAGTGAATAAAATAATCTATGTCAGCTCTTTTGTTTGGGTACAGTTGCTACTAGGTGCCTAAAAACAATACATCATCTTGTGACCTGTGCCCAGACTGGGCTGCTGATGGCAGTGGACCTATATTGCTGCTCAGGCGACTGATGTGACCAGATGGCAGTCTGTATTTTTAAGCCTATTCATATCGTTGAAACTATTCTTAAAAGCAGGCCCGGGGAAAAGCAAGGACACAATAATACCACTTCCCTTCTTTGAAAATGGAATTTGTTGTGTGTAAAATTGAGAGTGTACTTTCAGAAGTTGTTTTTGAAAACTCTGTGGCTTACAGCATTTTTGCAGTACATAATGACATATAGACAATTAAATTCCTCTAATTCTTGTCCCTTCTTTCTCTTTCTCTCCCTCTCTTCTCCTCTCATGACTTTCAGATGATAGACATGATGTATTTTGTCATCATCATGTTGGTGGTTCTGATGAGCTTTGGTGTTGCGAGACAGGCTATTCTCTTCCCCAATGAGGAGCCTTCGTGGAAGCTGGCGAAAAACATTTTTTACATGCCTTATTGGATGATCTATGGGGAAGTGTTTGCAGACCAGATAGACCGTAAGCAAGTTTATGATTCTCATACTCCAAAGTCAGGTATCCAATTTTGAATAGATGATGTCTTAGTAGATCATGTGTGTGTTCTCAATAAATGGCTCAGGCTAGAGGACTCCTCTGTCACAGAGAATGGTCACACAAATATTTCTATTGCTAATATCAAGGTACCAGTTTTAGAAGGTATATCTGGCATCACATTCCAGTTATTTAATCAGAAATCTGTAACACTAAATTTACGTTGCATACAAATAACATTTTAAATGGTTCTTTCTACCGGTTGGTTTATGGAGATACCCTCCCAGGCATCCGCGCTGAGTTCTTTGGTATATCTGGAACACAGTCATTTCTTTTATTTTATCTATTAGTTTGATTTTAGACCTAAATGCTTTTGACCTAACTTCATACTGAGTCTAATAATATTATTTTAGACCTTCAGCTCCTCCACTCCATGAAGACCTAATCCATTGTATTTTCATTTTGCCATAACTTGCTCACTACCACCACCCTTATGCTAAACCATGTGATGCGATTCTTTGGGGACAGCAGGTCCATTATTAGAATTTTGCTTTATTTATTTATTGGAACACAAGAGCATGTTCATGTCAGTGCAAACAGAATGAAAGCCAGGATTTCATATACTATCTCCTCAGGATTCATTTGGCTGGTGATCAGGAAAATGCCATTTTTCCTTTTTAAATTAAACCTTCTGGTGCCACCTGGTGTAATATGCCAAAGAAGATAGGTGGTCATGAGAAATAATATGGCATGGTGAGTGGAACAAAGTAAGAATCACAAATAGCCTATCTTTAACAAACTTTATCGTATAAATTATGTTCAGAAATTCTGCTGAAATGTACACTGGTCTTGGCAGCATTTATGAGTGAGTATCTCTTCCAATAGTAGAATCTCTTCCAGCAGTAGTTAACCTAAAGTTGAGGTATTCCTTTTTATCCTATGCACTGCCCAAGAATTGATAGTGTTTTCTTAACTTATCTTCTACTTTATCAGCACTGAAAAATATTGAATGGGTAAAAATAATAATTTAAAACAGAAGGATTGGTTAGGACTGATTACTTCAGTCCTAACTGAGCTGATCAGAATGCATGCATTTGTATCCACAAGAATCCACAACATAAACATACATTTCAGAAGTCTCAAAGGAACAGACATATATATATATTATGTGACAGGTATTTCATCAGTACCATTGGTATTTCTTCTTGAACACGGAATTTCTACTGTGAATATGCAAATAAAATATCTTTTTCCTGATTATTCTTCCATTTTGTTCTCAGAGGCAGCATGGCATGCAAGGAAGTAAGCTTCTCCTTGAGTTTAGCTTTTTACCTGATCCTATTTTTTTTTTCATTTAAAAACATGCATTTCATCCCAAAGTCATAAGATTTGGGGGTGTGGGGGGAAGGAGGGGGATAAAAATTCAGCTTATTCCAAAGGCATGATAGAGGTTAAAGATTTGTAAACTGTATAAACCTATATAACCTAGAAACTGTAAGTCCATTCCTTAAGCTGAATTCTGTCTGTCCCTCTACGAGTGGCCATTTATTGATGTTGTACTAACTACCATAGTGCAACAAATGTGGCAATTGGCTAAATAATAAATTCTTGGCATATTTATGTTTATTAAGTGCTGATTGTAGTTTAGAACCCTGAAACCTCAGAAATAAAAGTGTTTTCAAATGGAGCATGGCTTTTTAAGTATGTATATGTATAACATGTATAACAACAGGGTGGCAGGTTCCATACCTTGCCTAAGGTTTAGTAGCAATCTTCTGTGTTATTTAGATACCCAACATTTAAACCTTGCATAAAAATGCAAGGTAATTACAGTGAGCCTTAGGGAACGCAAAATTCCTGGCAGTTTCAACCCCAGTTGTGAGTATGGGCATGCAGTTCTTCTGTCTGAGCCGAGGAAACCAGGAGTTGCTGCAAAAGTGGTGATGCCAAAATGAAAAGCAACACCTAGTTCCTCCTTCCTGAGAGACAGATGATGCAGGGAATCAGAATCTGCCACTCTTTCAGCACAGATTACATGCAATATGTGATGTCTGCCTGAGTTGTCTCGAAAACATTACCTCCAGAATAGACTGGAACATGAGGAAATGGTCAGTGACATTGCTATACAATCAAAATTACCTGATTGGCGCCTAAAATATTTTACTAGGATACTTGCCTTTTTTCACTATTTGGACATTTTCAAAGTTGTTCTAAGCTAAATCAGCCACTGTATTTTTCTTCGAGTGCTGCAAAGTGTTTGTGCTTTCTCAAATATGATAAGTATGTACTAAAATTGTTATGCTAAGTCAATACAGCAATTCATAGCTTGGAGAGGGGTTTTATTTCTTTGTTTGCTTGTCTAGCAAACAAAAGGATTTCTTAGTGTTTTCTTTAGAGTGCTGGTGTTTCATATATGTATATTATTTGCAAGTTTAATATTCAACAAAAGTGCTGATCTTAGAAATGCATATACCTTTGAGCCTGAAGATTCTTCTAATGTGTTTGAGAAATGTACAAATAGTGTTTGTGACTCTAAAATACGTCTTTTCTTTTTCTTGACTTTTATTTCTGTTGATTTGTGAAGCATGCCATTAAGGCTGACCAGATACAGTGTCTGGATCCATATCATCAACTGGCAGCCTGTCCATCCCATGGGTCTGCTCTGACTTTTAACTCAACACACTACATTGTTAAAGCGCTTGTAAATGTCTTGGTCCAAACTAATGTATGTCTTATACATTTACACATTTTACCCATCATGACTGTATACAATCCCTATTAAAAATACATTATTTGCTGGAGTGTGCATTAAGGTGCTTTGGCATGTGATCTCACCTGCAGCTCAGAAGTGGGGACAGAGTTATGCCTTCTAGGAATCCGAGTACATTATTCAGTGGTGTATTTTATTATCAGTATAGTACATAATTTCTACAAATTCTTGACTATGAACCAGTTGTAAAGGAAAAATTTAAAAAAGGCAAGGCAAATTTTTTAGAACTCTGATCAACTTTTCATTTAAATTATACCATAAAAGCAAAAACAGTTCCAAAACTAAAACTGAAAGGTAGTTTCTCTCAAACTGGGTGTTCATTAGAGCATTGTTATCTGGAGGAGGAAGAGAGGATGATGGTTGGGAAACTTCTGATAATAAGTAAAATTGTCCCACTTTTGGGATGCCTTTTACAATCCAGGTCAGCCTTTTACTGACTGATGGGAAGTACAGGGCAATAGCTGGCCAGTGAAGTTGCTCTTGTGAATTTCCTAATGCAAAGGCACTCTTGGCCATAAAATCTCTCTCTCAGCGTTGTTGACAGCTTTAGTGAAAGAAATAATGGAAAAAATATTTTTGAAGCATTTTGGGGAAAAGAGGTATATGAAAAATACTGAAGAGAGAAGGATTATTCCAGGGAATGAGCTTGCAGGGCAAAAAAACGTAGACAAATGACATCTTGACAAATGGCAGTTGGCTGTAGGAAATCAGCATGAGACTTCACATGTTTCTATATTTAGAATGTGAAATGTTGTTAGCCAATATGAGGGTGTTAGGCCTTTTTTTTTTTTTTAGGTTGTTTTTCCATTATTCCTGGTGTCTCACATATCAGATCTGCATCTGGATTTTCTTTCCAGCTGATAGTATTTCATATGCCATCTGGAATCTGAGGATCAGTCTGAGCTGTGTTTGTTCCCTGTGCCTATTGCCTTATGGGAAAGTCCTATGGAAGTTAACAGAAATGGATGGGAGATTCTTCTTTTAACTTATACTGGAGCAGTGCCCAGTAACAGCAGTGCATTTGTTCCAGGATAAGAGTAAAGATAAATTAGTATTCACTGTTTTTAACTTTCACTGAGCTTAAGAGAAAAGTATAATTAATATAATGGTGTATTTATTTAAGTTTTTAAGTTGCTTTATTTCTAATAATTTATTTAAATTTTCTACAGGCTTTTAAGACTCCCTCATGTAAGAGAAGATTTTACACTAAATTCTATACTTCCTGGTAATTCCTTCTTCTTATGTCTATGTAGGACTTTTCTCTAAGGGATGTCATCTACACGGATTATTCTGGAATTAGAGCTAACAGAACAGCTCTGCACAAAGCATGATGAATCATACCTGTGCTCTTCTCTGTTTTCTTGTATTTCAGCTCTGCAAAGCACAAAATATTTTTAGCACTTCAGTTAGACAACAGCAAGGGACAATATTTGTGCATGGCTTACACGTCATATTGAGAATCTCTTTGGCCTGCACCAAAGAAAGAGTCTTTACCTTCTTAGCAATCTCATCTTGTATCTTGGGTTGCACTTGGCATTTTAATGAGTGAAGGAGAAGTCAGCAAACATTAGGGAGGCTAAGAAGAAAACATCATTTTCTATGAAATGTAATTACAATCCCAGTATATAGGAGAGGTGTTTGAAGGATGTTTTTAATGTGGCTGAGGGCAAGAAACAATACATAAGGTTATAGTGTCAGAGTTAAAGTAACTTACTTCAACCAATGAGACCAATTTTCTGGATATTTCTTTGGTGAGAAGAGAATTGGAGCCGGACTTGGAAGTTCCCAGACTTCAGTACTTTCTCTGCCAGTAAAGAAGTGAACAGCTTTACACAGCTCAGTTAGCCCTTTTTAATATTTAGCAGCCTGGCAAATTGTTAAAACAAGATTAGTTAGACATTTCATTAAATAATTATCAAATGCTTTTGTATATTTTGAGTTCAGTGCTGATCAAAATTGTAAGAAACCGTAAGTCCCTAAGCAGGATGGCAAAAGCACGTTTCAGGGTAGAATAAAAAGACAGGTTGGCTTGTTTCTTGGTCCTCACATATTGGTTTCCTTCATTTTTTGAACTGTGATTATATGTACATGTTCAGCAGTTTCCTGTGTTACCAAACATTTAAACTCATGCTATAAAAATTGTATCTATTTTTAAAAGAACAGTTTTCCTCAAAGATAAAAAGCAAGTAGGTAGCAAAGCTGTTTGTTAAATAGTGCATTTTCCCCTTTCTGTTATTTTCCACAACTCCTTTGGAAGGTGCAGCTGGGGAAAGAGTCATGGCACAATAATTTGCAAGTGTTGTTTCCTGAGTCCTCCACCCAATAATGCCCACTAATGAAGAGCAGTGCCCATGTCATGACGGTGATTGCACCAGTGGGATATATTCTGCCTGTAAAGAGGCCGAGAGCCAAGCCCAGGCCATGCTTGAGGCCCAGGAGCAGAGAGGCGAGTTGATGCTGTTTGGTTGGTCCCTGGTGATTAGCTGGCCAGGAAAGAGGAAGGGTTAGGAATGCCGCAGGAAAGGCCCAAGCAGGAAACTGTAAAGGCGAGCCAGGAAAGGAGAACAAGCATAGGAGGGGATTATGAAAACGGAAACAAAAGATGCAAAAAACATGCATACTTCCACAGATGTCAGGATGCAATGTCTGAAAGCTGAGTGAACACAGGGAGATGAAATTGAAACTCCAGGCAATTAATATCTTCCAAAGCAGTTCTGAGGTCAGGGCTCAGTGTCCTCCCTTCACCTGTAAATATCAGACTACCTGGGTGTGTTGGATTGAATGAAGGACACATGTAGTTACGCTAACAGAATTTGCTTCAGCAAAACTCTTCACTAGCACTAAAAGTAGTCTACATGGTTTTGTTAAAACAAGGCCATAAAATGAAAAGACATAAGTGTGAATTTTCAAATAAGAAAAAAAAAAAGAAACTTTGAAAATGTCATTAGTGAATAGAGTAATTACTGCAAAAATTTATTGCATTTGTCCAAATATAAGAACTCTGGTTTCTTAAACTTCAGCAAGTATTTTTGATATCAGCTCTCAGATGTTCTTTCCTTTTTAATATAGGAAAGAAATCATATTTTTTGTTTTATTTTGGTTAATTTTGACCAAATAATTTATTTAACAGTAGAAAAAAATCCTTAAAAATAATTTCACCATCTAAAACTTTGTTAAAATTATTAGTTATTCTGGTGTGATGCTCAGTGGAACATAAGTTGCGGCATGTTGGTCACATATCACACTTTTTCCCATGGAGCAGCAGATCTGAAGCTTGAGTTGTGTTTGTTCCTATAAAGAAGGCACAAAATTAATATTCCCTTGTCATTTAAAATCTTTTCCCCTAACAGAACTGACAAAAGCTAAAGGCTTTGGTAAACATACAGGAAAAGCCGTTGCCTGTTTATGAACACAGAACCCTCCCTAGGAAGCTGAATTTGACTGTCACTGTGTGACACACTGACAAGGAAACGATAATAGTACTCTAAATCTTGTGTGGCAGACAAAAGAAAGTTGTAGGACCTCTCTTGATCTAGGTAACTTTAAAAGCTATGGGTCTTTTTAGAGAGCTTTTAAATAGGGAAAAAAAAAAAAAGGAAGGAGATGGGTAACAGGATTGTAGCTGGACTGTGGACTGAGCTTCTGATTTCCCTGATCTACAGGTTAAAGTTTTTTCAGAAATGGCCTTCATTGTTACAGAGACACTGTTGGTTATGTCCTTCAGCAGGGCAACAGGTCCCATAAGCTCAGAGAGAGTTTGTTCCATTACTGGTAAAAACATGACTGCCTAAGGTACAATATTCTGTTGGGCCTTAGTTCTGAATCAGCATGTGACTTAGTGTTTCCGTACAAACAGAAACATGAAGTCTCATTCTGAGGCTTTGATGCACAGAGGTGTCCATTTCTACTGAGTGAAGGCTGAGTGCACTTAGCAAAAGAAATCCAGCAGCTCACAAATGGCATTTGGGGCCACAAATGACCTAAACAAAACTAGGAAGCCTGAAATCACTTTCTGAGAGTAAATAATTATTTGTTATGAGCATTTTCCAGTGATAAAGGGTATTTTTATAAGTGGGAAAGACTAATATCAATGTAGGTTTCTGGTCTAGGCTCAGCAGAGTTGCTTTTAAAAGTAAAAGTGCTGATTTTTGACTTTGACACTTCTTTTTTCTGAGAGTTCAGCACAACTCACAGAGTTCATGTCTGTGGTTGATGTAGCACATACTCTTCTGCAACATGAAGCTGTGAGGTGTACTACGTGAAGATAGTAGGCTACAGTATGTGCTACTTCACGTAGTACTCAAAAAACAAATAACCAAGTGACACTTAATATCACATCATTCAAAGTCCAATCAACCACAGTTGGATCCCAAATTCTATGAACTAAGGTCAGAATTAACATTTTGAAAAGAAATAATACTTGGTACTGTAGCTCATGGATCTATTGACACAAGGTGGGATTTTACAGAACATGCGGCATTGGCGAACTATGCTCTCCTTTAAGCCAGTGGGAAATTAATATCAGCTGGACTGTAGATATGAGTCAGAGCACATGGAAAATCTTCATTTGGAAATCTTTCCCCTGCTTGACTCGGATCTCCAATATTAATACAAGTACTGTTTTTGTTCTAAAATGTTTAGATAAGAAACAGGTGGCAGCTCTGCTGCCTACATATCCCTTTACCTGGTGAAGTAAAGACTTGATAATGTCCCCTGCTGTTTCCAGGCATGCAGTCAAAAATCCTTAATGAGCAGAGGGTTATTATGAATATCCTTCAGAGGGGCTCCAGGTAGTGCAGTACACAGGAATTCCTATTTCTTATTTTAGGTTCATGCATTTACTTTACTTTTATGCTATTTATCATATCCTTCTGACCTAATCAGAAAAAGACCCTACTTTTGACAGCTAACCTGTTAGCTTGTCACAGGATTAAGTGTCTTCATCAGTATTTGCACAGGCACTAGTTACTAATAGAGTAAAATACTACCAATAGTTTTTTAGCAGGAACAAGCAGCTCACTCACACCAGACAGGACTCCAAAATTTTTCAGGGGAACATTTTGGGATTACAGCATTCAGCATTCAACACCATAAACAGCAGCTCCTACATTCTATCATAAATATGATAAGCACCTCATCACCACTACCTAAAGCAAATGTAAAAATCTTTGGGGGACATCAATGTCACTCTTACTTGGAAGATGTTGTTTTGGCAGGTCCTTCATAAATATTTAAATACTTGCATAAGAAGCCTGAAAAAATAAGATTCATTCCTGTTTTGCTTGTTTGCATTTTGTTCCCAGCTCCTTGTGGTCAAAATGAAACCAGAGAAGATGGTAAAATAATCCAGCTGCCTCCTTGCAAGACCGGAGCATGGATCGTTCCTGCCATCATGGCCTGTTACCTCTTGGTTGCAAACATCCTGTTGGTGAACCTCCTCATTGCTGTTTTCAAGTGAGTGGCCCATGGCTAAATATGGATTTAGAGCGGGGCAGCTCATGGTGTAAGAAGGCACCTAAACCAAAGACTTTGCTTGCGAGACATTTTCAGAGCAAAGGAGGCAAGGGGAGAGGTAGCAGCTTGCCTCCTACTACAGGAAATGAGGGAAATGCTCTTTAAACTGTTTGGGGTGTAAGAGATGAACATGCAATGTAAGTGCGAGTAACCAAGTGCTCAAAGGTCAGCTGTAGCATCATTCATTCCTGATGATAAAGAAAATGAGAGTAAAAATAATTCGTTGTGTCACTGGATGTTGCTCAAAGGAGTACAGAGTGGGAGTGATTAGTAGCAATATACTTTGGAAGTGCCTGATAGAGCTTCAGTGAAAGAATAGTAACTTATTTTGTCCATTTCATGTATTCTTTTCCTTTCTTTGTGATATGGAAACATAATAACATGTTAACATTAAGGTTAGAACTGTTGTCTTACCATTTCTGCAAAAGTACCCCCAAAAAAGTCCAATATCATTTATCTTTCCTTTTCTCTCTTTCCAGCAATACATTTTTTGAAGTCAAATCCATATCTAACCAAGTATGGAAGTTTCAAAGGTATCAGCTAATCATGACATTTCATGAAAGACCAGTTCTCCCACCACCTCTGATCATTTTCAGTCATATGACTATGATATTCCAACACCTCTGCTGTAGATGGCGGAAACATGAAAGTGATCCAGATGAGAGAGACTACGGATTAAGTAAGCCATCAACAATTTACAGCGGGTTACTTTCTAGTGCCCTTGAATTGCCACATGTATTCCTGAAATCTTAGCTCTCTTGAGACTATTAATACAGCAGTTGCTTTTGGATTTTCTTTGGGAGCAAAAGGTTTTGTTTTGTAGCTTTTAAAGGTCTGTTCTTACTGGAATTCTTACAGTCCATTACACTTCCAGGTCTTCAGTCTAAATAACTGATGAAATTGCAGAGGTAGTATTCCTATTTTTAAAGCAAACAGCACATACTTTCCCTCAACATACTTTTTGCCTGAATGTATAAATAAACTGAGAGATGGTGAAGAGTGATTATTCCGTAGACACATTCTCTTCTTGACGCTGATTCAAACCAGAGAAGTGATGTCTTCAAACACTTTAATGAATTCCCATAAGCGTGAGAGAAAACCTGTCTGATTTTGATAATGTTTTCTATTCTCTTCCCCATCTTGCTTTTCCCCCTTTCTCTTCACAACGTAACCAGCTCCCTTCTCCAATTTTCATTTTCAGAATTGCCCTAACCTAGTGCAGATACAGAGGCAGACGGCTTTTAACACCATCTCATCTCCATCATGCATCTCTAGCATAATGCCACAAAACCAGAAGGCAGCTCCTGCTCTCTCATCATATATGTCAGAGCTTGGGTCTCTGCCCATGCCTTAGCCCACCTCTCCATGTGGAAAGAGCCAGAGGCAGGCGATACCACTGGAGATGCGAGTGCAAGACTCTCCCCTTATCTCTCATGACATCTGCCACAGCCCTCACTGCTCCCAGCAAGCCTCAGCACCTGCAGCATCAAGCCAACCCTCCACACTATCAGACTCCCCTCCTAATAGCCTCCAAATTTGATTGTATGTGTATTAGTTTACAGGTGGGTTTTGACCCCCATCTTCTCTCCAGGTCCTGAGCAGCAGCTGTGTTTACTTTTCATGCAATCAGCAAGCATTCATGTTTGCAAAGTGTTTGCCTGTTACTGAAGTGTTGCTGCTATATGCTCCAGAAGCATATATAATTGAAGCCACTAATTCAGTAATTAGATGAATCTGATTTCATATCAAAATGCTGGGTAAGCTCAAAGCTGCTTTTGAAAGTTTGGTCCATTAATTCTACTGTAAGAAGAGTGGAGCTAATTTCACGTTTTAAAGCAGTTAGTCAGGTTCACATTCCTTCCATTGTTTCCACAGAACTCTTCATAACTGAAGATGAACTGAAAAAAGTCCATGATTTTGAAGAGCAGTGCATAGAAGAATATTTTAGAGAAAAGGATGATAGATTCAATTCCTCAAATGATGAAAGAATTCGTGTCACTTCAGAAAGGTGCACATATTTTATTTGTTCTATTTTATATGCAGAGCTAAAGTGTGTTTCCCTTTCCATTCTCCCTCTTCCTGTCTTTCTTTCTTTCTTTCTTTCTTTCTTTCTTTCTTTCTTTCTTTCTTTCTTTCTTTCTTTCTTTCTTTCTTTCT
>JAUBOD010000581.1:3187654-3218275 GCA_032353885.1 Nothura maculosa
CTCTCTTTCTTTCTCTCTTTCTTTCTCTCTCTCTTTCTCTCTCTCTCTCTTTCTCTCTTTCTCTTTCTCTTTCTCTCTTTCTCTCTTTCTCTCTCTTCCTCTCTTCCTCTCTTCCTCTCTTCCTCTCTTCCTCTCTTCCTCTCTTTCTTTCTCTCTTTCTCTCTCTCTTTCTCTCTCTCTTTCTCTCTTTCTCTCCCTCCTTCTCTCTCTCTTTCTCTCCCTCCTTCTCTCCTTCTCTCTTCTTCTCTTGAGGAAAGAAATATTTGAGGTGATCTTCAGTTAATCTTAACTAAAAAGCGGAATCATATAAGGTGGTATATTACTTTTCTCCTCTTCCTTCCTGAAACAAAAGTTTTGCTAATTTTGACTAGTTGAAGCATTTCAACGGGCTATAATAGAATCAACACAAATAGTGGGGAAAAACACCATGTCTTCTTGTATTTTAGTTGTTGAAAGCAGAATTTTAGGACGTGAGGAGTCAGAATAGAAGGGGACAGAATGGAAGTTCCTTAATGAAAACTACAGCTTTAGCAAAGATCTGTTAGCCATTTAGGTAAAGTAAGAACATTGTTTCACACCAATCTTACTGGATATGACTGCTTCTTTGAAAGCAACAGGAGTCTTGCTATTAATTTCAAAAGAACTACAGTGCACCTACACTTGGAGTAATACAGAGACAACAAAGGCACCATTATACAAATTTACTGCAGGTTGATAGTCTAAAATTCACCAATCCTAAAATTCATCAGTCTGTTTATCTGCTCTGGTTCTTATATGCTGTTATTATACAGCAGCTGAATGTCAGAATTAAATTTCAAGGGCAGATTCTGATTTGATTCATAAATAAAAATATTCTAGAGTGGCATCTATTTGTATATTTGTAATTTCTCTAATAAACCATAATTGTTCCAATAAAGCATTACACTGAATATTCCATTTTGACTTGAATGCATCTAGCAGAGGTCAGGAGAGTAAACACAGTAATTGACTACATAGATGTAATACTCTGCTGCTTACCCTTAACCCTCTAGCACTACCCCTGATGCAGTGCTGCCTAAAGCATTTCTCCTGTAGGCAAGGAAACATGATTTTAATTTGGTTCTGAAAAACATCTTTCCCAAAGCAAGATTAGCAAAAATAATATCCTTTAATCGTTTGCATTCCTGAAAATAACACTCTCAAGAAACACATGTTTTAGAAAAGCATATTAGAGAACTATAGAATGGCATGGCGTGGCATGGCATGGCATGGCCTCCTCATAAGAAATGCAGGAAACAAAGTAACCTAGCTGTACTCAGTCAGCAAGAAACAAATGAGAAGTGAAATGAGAGCTGTTTTATAATTAAAAGTGCATGGCGAGGGTGAGTAGAAATCAATTGTTCACTGTTGCTCCCAGAACAAGAAATGGAGGGGAACAACTGAATCTAGTAGGAGCTCTGAATTAAAATAAAAAATAAAAAAGAGGAGATTTGATCATGCAGGGGGCAGAGTAGAGCAAGTTTGAAAGCTTAGTTTTCTCTTGAAAGCTAATGAGGTCTAAAGAAAAGTTAGTGATGGCAGCTAAAGTCTGTACTGGTTTAGAGAAAGAGTAGTCAAGCTGATGGGAAAGAAATCCAATCTGTGTATCAAATACACAGAAATCATATTTCAGCCTATGAAGCAGCTGATCTGAAAATGTTTGGAAACTAGAGAATAGCAGAGGACAGAATTACATTCTTCTGAAGCACATGTAGTGGGCTACATGCATCTGTGATCTGACCGAGTACAGTTTTAATTGTATTCTGATGGACCAGCGATCAAATCACTGATTAAAATCGTAGCTGCAGATTGAAATCTCTCTTCATGCATAACTTTATTTTTGGTGGACAAGGAAAGAAAGCATTCTGAGTAATGAAAGTTTTAAGTATAAAAGTTTGTCAATGCAGTCTGCAAGGAAGGAGCCTCTGAATATTCAAATACATAAAATCTAGATTTGGCCTTTAAAGTTTCTCTATATCTTTGTTTTTATACTCCTCAAAACGTGTAAAGTAAAGAAAATGAAGAAGATATGCAAGACTACTCAGCTTCTGATTCAATATCAGGTTCTTCAGCATGTGGTGATAGATTAAGCACAATACCTACATTAAAACCATGTACCTTGATCATCTGCCAAATTAACTTATTTTTACATGGGGTAAAATTGATCCAGAATGCCCCAGTAAGTGAGATTACTGCCACACAAAGCTGTCTCACATGTGGGAAGCTGAGAATACTGTTAGAATGGAGGATAAATGAGAAATGCAGGAACAAGGCTTGGGTGACGTCCTAGTCTAGGTAGAGACCTAGACTGCTTGCAACCTTTCCTCTCCTCGATGCCTCTGCAAGAATGTTTTCACCTCTTAGATACTCCTGGAATATTTATATATTCCTACTTGCAGCTGGATTTATTAGCCTGCCGGAGGCCAGGAAGCAGGGAGGAACTCAGAGAAACAGGAGATCCTGTTTCTTGCTGCACTGGGCAAGATGTAAACCAGTGATTTCCGTTAAGCACCCAGTAGTCCTACTGGGTCAGGACCAGAGTGCCCGGTCACACTCATCTAGAACAAGTCACAACTTAAACTCTTACCTTGGAGTGGGCTAACTTGAGAGCGTATCTGAGCTGGGGACTTTGTACTGGCTCAGAAAATACTTTGTTTCTCTTTTATGACAAAAAGTTCTTTTAAATTGCTAAGTACAAAGACAAATCTTGGTGAATCTGCTGGAGACCAGAGAGGACAGTGAAGCTGAACATCTTAATTTTGCTACTGTAGATGAATCACAACAAACTCCTCCTGGAGAGTCCTCTTCTCTAAATATTTTTTTCCGGGGTATATTTTGATCAACCTAGGGAATCACTGCATGGTTACTTTTTATAATCTTCCAGGAAGCCATTAAAACAATCTCCTCTGCAAATATTTCTTCCCTAAGGAAAAATTGGTCTCTTTCCTGGCTAATCTAAAGGAAGCAAGATCATATCCTAATATATTCAAAAGTCTGAGAAACTAGTTGAAGTAAATACTACTAGGTTCAGCATGACCACCATTACCATAATACCTGGATGATTTGCAGTCTTTGGTGCATTAAAGTAACAACATCCATAGGAAGGAAGAAAGTCATGGCTATTATCATCATTTTAGAGATTAGAGATGAGAGACTGAAGCTCACAGAAAGGTGTGGGTTGGTCTAAAGACTGCTAGATGACTTCTCATGCTTGAAATGGAGTTAGGAAAGGTCTGTGAATCCTGCAGTGTCCATGCGTCAGCTCCAAGCTCAGCAGTTTGGCAGTGTAAATGGGAACAGAGCCACGGCAACCTGAGGGCTTTACCCTGCAGAAACTGCAGCACCTGGGAAAACTGGCTGGTTAGCCAGCAATGCCTCACCAGAAAATGTTAGGGAAGGTGCAAAATAGCCTCTACAAGGCCAGGCAACTGCTGTATTTGCTTTGAATAAAACCTTTCTACAGCCACCTACGGTGAGCAATGTAAAAACCCCCATAAGTGATTTCAGTTATCTACAATCTTTGTAGTTGAACGGGGTTTTGAAGACCAAAATGATGACTTAGATATGTGTCCATAAAGTCCGCAAAGGCACTTTCACACCTAACTCTAGCATTCAGTTAAGAAAACTGTTTTTGAAAAGAGTCTCGTAATTATTTCAATTATATTGTATATAAATACATGTACAAGTAATTATAATTGGAACTGAATGCCTGCAAAATCCATCATTTCCCAAACCCTAACTAAAAGGTTGATCACAAATAAAATAAAATATTTGTCAAGTTCCCAGTCCTGAGGTAATATTTGTTTAGTCCTAGATACTGAATACCATATTCAGATAGTCCACATTTGTGTTTTGCTAGTACACATTTTTGAGCATCAGCAAAACACACTTGATGCACATTATCCATCATGTCCATCTGTTAGGATGGCTTCATGCCCTCTCATATGCTGGATCAGAGTCTTGCTGTAAGAAAACGCAGGTGCAGTGAAGGCATCATACATGGATATTATTGGATTTGCCAGAGTTCACATTGCCACTAATACACATGAGGAAAAAAATCTAAATTAAAACCTGGGCATTTTTATTTCAAACTAGAGCATCAAAACTGTTCCTGAAGGAAATACAGCTCTACTTCTTCATTCACTCATGATATTCATGTATTATCTGACATTACTGGATGATAAGTGTGTATTTAATTTATTGAAGCATTCTAAGCATCAGATTATGACTGCTTCTTCAGAACACATCCTCCTAATCTGTTACATTTAGGTGATATAATTATTGTCATGTTTCTTACAGTATTATTCCCAGAGCATGGTGTTATTTTGTGAGATGAACAATTCCAGATTTGCGATATAATGATATAAAATAATATCATTAATTAAAAAAAAAAGTATTAGTTGGAAAGATCCAAAGGTTGAAGTATGTAATACAGGTTTTCAAAAGGCAACTGAATTCAAGTAATTGCTTTGAATTTGGAGATGATTACCATCAGTTAAGCTTTCTTTTTATGAATGAAGATGATACAGCCAGGGATCACTCAGTGTAAACATATGCACGTACTTCTCAGTCATCTATATGAATCTACAGTTGCCCTTTAGTTCTGAAGCCAGATTGATCAATTCTAGTCTTGCTGAATTTCTTGTTTAAGATTACTGTCACCTGGATCTTTTTTTATTATTATTATTATTATTATTATTATTATTATTATTATTTGTTGACAAAAACATGAGCTTTCACAAGTAAAATGGTGGCTGTGCTAAAATCAATGGAAAACAAAAGGATAAGGATGTCTCTCATATTGCTAAATATCTTTAACTGTCTCAAAATTATGAAGTTATATCTGTCATCATCATTGAAGAGTAATTACAGAGGCTGCATGCTACACAGTTACAAAGGCACTCAGTTATTAGCTGATAAATCTTTCAAAAGTACCACATTTTGATAAAATAACAATTTGGGCAGCAGATAACATAAAGGAAAAATTAACTGCTTTCAACGTAAAGTGATCTCTGACTATGAAATTGCATCTTGTGCTTGCAATAACATTAGTCTATTTTTTGTGATTACATTGATTGAAAATATAGATTGGAGGTAAAATTCTAACAAAAAGGGAAGAATGAGATTCTTTGAAACTACAAATTCATCTCTTAGCAGTGATTACTTTGTTGTTCGTCTTCTTAAGTAATGCAATAATAATAGTAATCCAGATGCTGTTTTACAGAGGGCTTCAAATTATGCATTTGTTTCGCTGTGCCTATGTTCTCAAAATTCAAAGGCTTCGCCACACAACATATTTTACAAGTAAAAAAGACTTGCTGTCTGAACAGGCACAACATTCCTCTTCTCTCCTGCAGACAGGCTGAGTAATTTTTCACTGCAAGGTAGTCAGAGATCAGTGTTTCAGAGAGTGAAATTTTCTTCTGTACTACGCACTAAGTTTGCTCCATACTCATTTATTGCCTAAATTCTGACTACATTATTAATAAGTAAGAAAGTTAATGGCGTTGTCAGTTACAGGCTAAATGTCCTATTGGAATTAAAACTAGCTCTTGTAAGTTATGATTTTTACCTCATTAGAAATCTTAGCTCTGGCTGACAGGGCCCTTTTTTATTATTTGAGTAGAAATTGCACTAATAGGCAGAGAATTGGAGACGTGAAAAGTTCGGAAATCTTGCAGTTAGATATTTGTAACTTCATTTATTTTTTAGGATCTACAAAATGGGGAAAACTAAAAGTGTAAATCAAGAAACATGACTGAGTTCGAGACAATTACTTAAAAGTGTTGTTTTTAGTACCTCTTTGGCAAAAACTGGAGGTCCCTGGTCTGCTCTACAGACTGCTACTGAGGAAAGTAATGATGAGAGAACATTATACAAGAGCTAAAATCAATTTCGATATGTAAGAGCACTCCATATGAGTCCTTCAGTGAAAAAGTTTTAGAAAGCAAAAAAACCTAAAATGTTTGAAAACCACTGGCATAAATTAGTACACAATTCACTTATTGTTTAGAAACATTTTGAAATGAGATAAATCAAAGTCATATACAATTATTTTGAAGTTTGAGTTAATAATTAAGTAATCACACAGTAAATTATTAGCTGTAGTCTTATTTAAATAATATATTAATTAGATAAAACGCTTTTAAATACATTATTTCAATCTCTGAATTACTAGTATAAACTACATAAAGCATATACATAGTATGAGAACAATTACAGTATGAGTAATATATGTACACTCTGTATTTGTTTTTATTAGTATTTTCTTCTCTATAGTTTTCAGATATACTTCACCTGATACTTCTTATCTTCAGTATAATAACAAATAAAATAGATCTATATATCTGAGCTGGAAATAAATCTGGGAATGAGATTGTCTGCTTAAGTATGCACACACACTGATGCAAATTTGCAGACAAAAGTATGTCATGTTGCCCACTTTCTATGGCATTTTACCCACTTTCAGACCTTCAATTAATTCTGGGATTAACCACAGTAATTTGGTCTGTGGTACAACTGAGAGCAGTGTGCAGTCATGTGTGCTCTGAGCTTTATTCTTTTGTAATACTCTAAGCAGAAGTTTTGGCAGCAGAAAGGCAGCAAATCATTATAACATTTCCCTAATGCTGGGTCCCTTGCACAGCACACCCAAAATCCCCTCTGTGTTACAATCAACAAGCAACAGACGCTGGTCATTTGTAGTGCTCTAGTATCATTTGACCTCTTTTAGCAGGTCTGAAGTAAGGGAGATGGTTTAGACTGGCTTTGAATTTTAAGACTTTTCTGCTCCTGTTTATTTTGGTGAGCTATTAGTTGGACATCAATGCTGTGTAGAAATGAACCAATTTACTTCTTCCCTTTTTTAAGGGTAGAGAACATGGCCATGCGACTGGAAGAAGTAAATGAGCGTGAGCACTGCATGAAGGCATCTCTCCAGACTGTTGACATCAGGCTTGCTCAGCTGGAGGATATGATAGGCAGAATGGCAACAGCCTTGGAAAAACTGACAGGTATAGAGAGAAGTGAGACCACCAAGATACGATCCAGGACCTCCTCTGACTGTACTGATATGGCCTACATTATAAGGCAGAGTAGCTTCAATAGTCAGGAAGGAAATGCTTACAAGCTCCAGGAGAGCATAGATCCCACTGGTGAGGAGTCCATGTCCCCAACATCACCTACGATCACACCTCGCTTGCGAAGCCACTCTTTCTATGCAACAAATATGAAGGAGAAGTGTGGGCTGGAAAAATTTGAAAGCATTTTTAAGGAAAGATCTACAAGCCTGCATCGTGCTAGCAGTTCCCATTCCATAGCAAAAGAAGCAAAGCTTCCCTTAGCCCCTACCAGCACTTTGTCAATTGCTCCAGACTCCAGAAGGCCTTCATCTTGTATAGACATCTACGTTTCTGCTATGGATGAGATGCAGTCTGAAATAGAGCCCCTTGACAGCTCCATAAACATTCTTGGTACCGGAGATGTGGCTCTACAGGCTCACATAGCATCTTCCATCTTAGCTAACAGTGCGTACATTAGCAGTACACCAGGTGAAAGAATTTCCGGCAGGAGTCTTGATTATGAGGAAACCTCTGGAATAGAAACAAGAGCATTTTCGTCAGACTATTCACAAATCACAGACTGCCAAATCCCCTGGGATTCAGATCCTCCCTTGTATCACACCTTAGAGCGATCTAAAAGCAGTCGTTATTTGGCTACAACCCCGTTCATTCTGGAGGAAACACCAATTGTGAAATCTCACAGCTTCATGTTCTCTCCATCTCGAAGCTACTTCAGCAGCCTTGGTGTCCCGGTGAAAACAGCAGAGTACACAAGTATTACAGATTGCATAGACACGAGGTGTGTGAGCGCTCCCCAGACCATTGCTGAGAGGGCCAGTTTCCCTGGAAGTCTTGGAGGTAAGGTGGAGGATTTGGGAAGCTGCCACCCAGAGAGAGAAGCAGAATTAAGTCACCCAAGCTCTGATCACGAGGACACAGAGGCCAAAGACAAGAAGGGGACCCCTTTATCTCCTCAAGAAGGCAACGCTGCAAGAACTCTCACCAACAGCATCCCACTTCCAAAAATTGAGCGGGCCAACAGCTACTCTGCAGAGGAGTCCAACATGTTGTATGCACAGCACACACGGAAAAGCTACTCCATCAGTGACAAACTGGACAGACAGCGAAACACTATGGGCCTGCGAAACCCCTTTCAGAGGAGTAAGTCCTCAAGGCCAGAGAGCAGAGGTGACAACCTGTCTATGAGGAGACTGTCGAGAACGGGAGCTTTCCGCAGCTTTGAGAGCAAGCACAGCTAGGCCTTGACCAAGCTCATGGTCAGTCTAGAGGTCATCTATTTTCCAGTCCATTTTCCTTAGAAGAATTAAATAACCTCATGTCATTACATGTCAACTCCAGTTGGCATTAGCCACTGGTCAAGGGACCATATTGTCAGTCTCAGTATCAGCCACTGAGTTACTGCATCTCGACCCAGTTGACATTTGCACTTACGGAAAAAGGGAGGGAGGAAACTACAAAGACTTCAGTAAACAACAGGAACAACAACCCTCCTTATAAAATCATGAGTAATAATGGTTTCTGAAGCAAAAAAAAAAATAGGTTCAGAAATCTGTCTTTCACTAGAAGGCATCATAAAATATTTGATGATGATTCACAAGTTTTTAGGACCCAGGAATTAACTAGCAGAAAGAGATATAAAACTTAGATATTCTAAACTCCAATCCTGACTTCTTTTTCATCTGATTCACCATTGTGATGACTGATGAAAAGTATTTGATATTACTGTAGAAACCGGCAGCAAGCAAACCTAAATTCTCCCAAATCCCTCACATCCTCACACTTGTGAAACTGAAGAAAGATGAACAAGATAACAACCGTAGAGTTCACTTATCTCTTTTTGTATTAACTTCTAGTGCCACAAAAAAAGTTTATATTTTCAAAATCAGAAAGGGAAATTAAATGCCTTTTGTACTGCAACTTAAATGGAGAAAGAATTTTTGTTAAAACATATGGGGATATCCTGTATAAAACAGGCATTCTAGATTCTAGCACAGCTGAGCAAGCTCAGGATGAATGTAATTAAGCCGAATAGTATATATTTATTTTTTTACCACATTTGTCATCAATATGTTGTCTCACTAAATCAAAGGATGTGATGGAACAGTAAGAATAATGTGTTGTTACAGTGATCAGAGCAGGCACAGCAATATCATCAGGTTCTTATTGCTCTGTTTAATTGCTTATAAAAACTGCAGAGGTTTATGCACCAAGTTGCTATCAGGTTCTTCTTGCTGTTCCATTTGAGCTGCCGATTTTTCACATCATTCCCTCACCCCAAAACGTACACTTTTTTTTTTTCCTTTCATGTGGACATTGCTGTATTTGAGCATTTCGAAGTACACAAGGTTCATCACACAGTCTGAATTCAGAATAACACACCAGACTGAAGTTGCTTAAGGGAAAATGTTTTTGGCAGAGCACTGGAAAGTATTTTTAAAATGCTTTTAAGGTAAGTTTGAAGAACCAAAGTGAAACTTGAGGTGTCTGTTAAAAGAAAAAGCCATCAGTTGCAAGTATGCTTCCACTGTACAGCAGGATATCACACAACATGCATTTTAGTAGCAGAAAACATATCTTACTTGTAGTGTAGTTATAGGGTTTTTCATTGAAGCTGGTAGTATCTCCACTGACTTTATCTACAGTCTACGATGACAACAGGAGATTCAAACTTCTCGTGAAAAGATATCACAGTGGTCAGAGGAGGAAGAGGATGCAGAAGATAAGAAAAAGCTAGAGAAGCATACATAGCATTTGGATCACAATTTCACATCATCTGTGAGGGCAAAACATAAGCTTGAAAAGAGTTGAAGCTAGAGTGCTTTTGTAAGTTAAAATATCTCTAAAATGACCAACAGCTATGCAGAGCCTGGTCCTTTTTTCTTGTTTCTTTTTTCTTTTTTTTTTAAATATAAGCATGTGCAACTGGAGTATATCCCATTTATTACCTTCCAGATCTCTAAGGCAGCTTTGAAAATGGAGGCTGACATTTTCTCATTAGGATCTCACCTTGGCAGACTCTAAGCACTGTATGACTGTTTAATCTAAAGGGCAACAAATCCTCACATAAAAATATTCATCTGCCTCAAGACAAGGGGCAAAGAAAGTAAAAATTCCTTAGGCTTCAACTCTCTTTGTCGGAAAGTTCATGAAATAAAGAAATGCGACATGGTGACATGAAAGACAACGTGCTTCATACTTCCTGCACCGATGTGTTCCTTTCTTTATTTTGTTCAATCAGGCTTTCAATGAGCTAAACTCCATCCAGACACCGTGTTTACGTAATTGCCTTGCAGTCCATGTGCAGCTTTACGGTCGCATGGTGACACTGAGAAAGGTCAGAAACTGTCCCCTTTCTGTGCATTATGAAGCATGCTTGTGACAGGCTGATTGTTGAACAATAGCACAAAGCCCAGGGACAAAGGAACTTGTGTTTAACAATCTGCTTCAAATGTGCCAACTTTTGATAGCAGCCTGTTCCTAAGGCTTCTCCAAATCTATCTTTCCTTGTGGAGTATGGCGGGGATTTCTCTGTGTTTTGTTTTCTTTGTTACTTTCATGAATGTCTTCTCAAACTGTCCATGGACTCTTCCACCTCCATCAAAGTATTGGCCTGTCCTAGAGGTATCTCCTATTTGTTAGAAATCCCACATCAGTGATTAGTGGATTATGCTGAGGTGCAGGGCTTTCCTAGAGGGTAGGCGTCAATGCTTAGTTTGTCAGAGTAAAGGAATTTGCCAAACACAGAAGCTGTATAAATGGTTTGGATACAGCACTTCAGTGATCTGGAGAACACATTCCAGGTAAAATGGAATGGGAAACTTTACTTACCTCTTAAAATTTGCCATTATATATAAAATGTGAATTCAGACATTCAAAGTATGATTGCAAGTTGTCAGACCATTTCTTTTCCTGAACTTTTCCCATTTATTCTACAATATAGTGTCTGTAGAATATACTTTGGTGGATGTTAGATTATTTTATCTTTACCTATTCTTTTTTTTTACATATATTGCATCAAAATACCCCTTTTTTCAATGGATGACAAAACACCCACTATGTGTAATGGGATCAGATTTCCCACTCCCAATACTATCATGACCTTTTAGTGAGAGTAAAAGTCTTATCATCCATCATTGTGTAACTATAGCATGTGCCATATGACATGTTATGTATCAAAAGATAGCTTATGAAATATATATCTATATTCACATATATAACTATCTCCCATGTATAATCCAGTACGGTTGTGACATGTGATAATATTAGTGAATGTTACAGGACAGTTCTAACGTCACATTATTAAGTCATATTTGTAAATCTGTAACATGCAATAAAATAGCACATGTTACATCAAGCATTAAGTTCCACTTTCCATTATACATATGGAATATGCATTTCTGGTCACAGTGCGTAGGTTCTATATGATTCACTCATTCCTCTGTATAGTTCCACTATAAATGTCTGTATGAGCTGATGTGTAAGTCTCTAATGAGCCACTGTGGGCTGTGACAGGTGAGCTGTGGTAGTGTGAAAGGTGAACTGGCATGTTATGCAAAAGATTATAAGATAAATGAAGTTTAAATAATATTTTGAAATTCAGTTGAACTTAGCTGTTTGTTTACATATGCTGGCCAACTGAGGAAGCAGTGTACAGTATTTTATAAATATTTTCCTATAGTAATCCGTTCTGTTGTTTCCAGTTTAAGTGATGCTATTCTAAAGTTGGGTATACACGTGTCCTAGGTATTGGATTATAGCACATTATTCTTTCACAATAACTATGTGATATGACTGAGTAGTTTCTCTTCCTTACAGTCCAGTCTTTTTTTGTGTCAATGAAAATGCATGCATTGTTCCATGAATTTCTTTGGACTACTATGAGACTTAACATTTTACTATTGCCTGCCTATAATGATGAATCCAGTTAGGAATGAATTCAAGCTTTTGGATGTTTACATTATTTTCCATTACGTTTGATCGTTAAGCAAAAGAAGCTAATTTTTTTATTATTTTTAAATGACAATTATATTTTAAGAAATTGAGACATTTAATACAAAATGCGAACCTACAGCAGTTCTGAGACATTTGGCTCTCTCTTTTTTGGAAGAGACAAGGTGCTACATTACTGTTCTTAGCACAAGTGTCAGTTAACCAATGGCAGTGAGGAGCTAATTTCAAATTGTAATGAACTCTAAAAACGTCCAGTCATGCACATGAGGAAGTCACTATGGTTTCCAGTTATAGGTTGCTTTTATTTTTTATTTTTCCATTTGTAGATTTCTAGTGAAAACAGATTTGTATCTTTGGTGGAACAGATACCTCTCTTCATCTGGGGATAGATACCTTTGGTGAATTTTTTTGTAAGAAGAAAATTATTTGTTTCTTATAAACTGTCAGCTTTACAAGTAATTGCTCAAAAAGACTGCTGTTTGCAACACAAGGCCTTAGTCCAATGACTGCAGTTAGAGCAAGCAAATATCTCTGTCCTGAAAGCAAAATTTATCAAGGGGATTAGTATGGAGTGAGCCAATGAAACAAAATTTTCTCTAAACTCATGGTGCAAATTTTATAAACAAGAATAAAGGTCTTGTTACGTTGCTCAGGTTACATACTTAAGAGGATTCAATAACCGCATGGAGGGAAAATGTGAACTTCTTCCTAGATTTCCCTAAAAGTACTTAAGCAGTTGTGATGTATCTCCCCTGCTTAACATAATAATTAAACCTTTGCATTTTTGCACAAGCATATCACTCTCAGCAAAGACCACATTCTCAATTTAGTTAAAAAGATAGCCAGCACAGATCATCTCTTTCAAAAGAAATGGGAACACTTCCTTGCATAAATTTCCCTTCATCCACCTCACGTAACAGGACAGTCCAAATCAGGCACAAGCAAAGGGTCTTTATTGGGGTTATCTGCTCACCTACGGAAACCCTCCAGTCTTCTACATCAGATCCTCTGTCCTGGCCATGCTTGTGCATGCAAGCACCAGTGCTGAATTTGAAGAGACTGAGTTTCTGCAGACCTGAGAAAGCTACAGTCTTGGCCACTGGTCACAGGAGAACACAAAGGTCACATCCTCCTCACCTCTCCCAGGCTGGCCACAAGTAGATCTTCCTGTTGCTGCTGCAACTCTCAGAAAACCCCTTGATTTCAATAGAGTTGCCCGGATTTTTGTCAGAAGACTGATTTACTCTGCATTTCCAGCTATGTATTACGTTGAGTCATGACACATTATCCTAAATCACCATCAAGTGGGCGGTCTAATGACTGAGCCATTGAGCCAGACTGGTTGTAAAACAGTCTCTGACCTTTTAATTTTTGCCTTATACGATTCTTTTTTCAGATCTATCATAGAGCCACAGAGTACTTATTTCAAAAAGCTATTAGGAAAAAAATGTTAGATTATGAAAGTGCTGCTGTTTCTGCTGCAGGGAAGTGATAACTCTTGTTTATTTTAGTATTTGGTAGGGAGGGGACAGAGTGGGAATTGTCTGGGAAATGCAATGTTATGCACAAGAGTATATTATGTTAAAGTTATATCCTTCTTCCACCCACCACTGCAGTTGTCGTACATGAGGAGAGTCTGTATGCTGCTACTGCTGTCTGGAACAGTGTTTGCAATATAGTCTACTAATAGCTATTTAATAGTTTATTATTTGCGTTATCATTTGTAAGTGTATAGCAATCATTTATAAAGGGAGAAAAAATTATTAAAATGACATTTTAAACAAATTCCTATAACTATGAAGGTTTTCAAGTTTGATTTGTCTAAATGTACATCACTGGGGAAAACGATCCTTTCCAAAGGTCTACTGGATTCACAATGCACTTTTAGACTGTGTTTAGATATGTAACAAAAAGCAGAAGTTGGCAATTACTACTGTAGAACTTTCTGAAATTTCTGTAACAATTGTTTTGCAATAAAAAAGAAGATGTAGTTCAAAACGTCTGTACTGTTTACTGGTGTATTTGTTTATGGTCATTTGCTTTCAAAGCCATAAATCAATAGCAGTTGCTTTTCTTTAGAATCTCTTACTGCTTTACTTTTAACAAAATAGTTTAAAAAAAGACGTTCCCTCTTTTTCAGCATCTTATCAATACACTAATAAAATATCTAATTATTATGCTAGGTATATACCCTCCAGATGCTCAAGCACCGCACCTTCTCTTCAAAGTTTATTGCAGTGCACTTGGCCTGCAGTCAATGTCGGTACAAACTTTTGTCCTATAGGATTGAGCTAAAGTTTTGGGCAATAATTTTCCCTTCAAGCCTGGTGTCATTCGGGTACCTGATATCTACAGATATCTACATGACAGATACACTTGGTGCTGTGTTTTTTTAAAAGGAGCGTTTATTTCTTTTACCAACTTCAGCAGGGAGGGAGACCTGAGCACTGATTGCAGATTCTCTCCCCGTTATTTTTGCATAGACCGAGAGAAACACTCTGATTTGTATGGGATCCTTCCAGATGGGTATCGAGACGCATAGCTAAAGAAGATCTTCTCAGTTTATAAAAACAGATGCCCCCAACTAATGCATTAATATGTATGACCTCCTCTCACCCGGTATCTCACCTTCCTCTGAGAAGGAGCCATTGTCTTGCTCCTCTTGCTATGCTAATAGTAATCAGCTCTGATTCCTCCTCACAAAAGCATTAGAAAAAGACACTTACCAATTAAGTCAAGGTCAGTGACTTAGTACTTCTTCACTAAGATAATAGATCGTTTAGCTAAATGCAAAAGAAAATGAACATCTCATAGGTTGAAAAGAGGATCTGTCTCTGCACAGATCTGTTGTGCTTCAGGAGAGGCATGGCTCAGAGATGTGTTCTGTATTTCAAATTTCTGAGAAGGAAATGCTAAATTCCCTAACGAGATTTTATCTAATCCTTTCTCAGGAACTGCCATTCAGGGAGGGCTACAGAAACTTTGAAGCTTAAAAAAAAAGAAGTGCTAGACAGTATTTATTATATTTCTTTCCAGCTATCACTATATATATTTATTATCCCTAGATTTTTTTCATGCTAATGTATTTCCCCTAATTCTCATGCAATTATTAACTGAAGGAAACAACCAACATCACTAATCTTGATTTTCATTCCTAAGATTTTCAGACTTGTAACCTTGAAGCTGTTGTTCTGATCCTCCATTTGGATTAGACCATAATGGTAGCCCCTGATTTATTATCCTCATGACTGAATACAGCAAGAACTTACAGAAATACTTTCATATGCTCTCTATCTTTGCATATCAGGCTCTTAATTCATGGTGTTTCCATTTCTAGCACAAACAAAAAACCAAAAGCTCTAATAATTTAATGATTTTGAAATTTTCAGATGACTGATTGCAGGAATAAATGTGGTACATTTGGATTATACGTTTAGGTAATGATAATGACAAGCAGTATCAAAGAGTAGGTTACTGCAATGTGCCTCTAAGAAATAAGAGCAGCACTCAGTGAGAGCTATGGTGGAATCACCACATATGGGGATAGCTATGAAAGGAATCACCTTGGTTAGTCAAAGGTTTGACAGCTATTTAGGAGGTCAGCACAAGACTGATAAGCACCTACCACCTTTACACACTTAAATCCTTGATATTACTTTCCTTGCTTACACATATAGGCAAATATTACACATCGATATGTGTATCATTGAGGCAGTCTGTGAAGAGGAAAATGTTATCCTCACAAAATGTTTCAGTGTGTTTGGTTCATATTGTGGGAGTCTAGGATTTTTTTAGCCAGCTTGGAAAAATTCACATGAAAATTCTAGGGACATTGTAGAAAAATTGCGCATGCAAGCTTTTTTTTCCCTTTTATCTAAAAACTCAAAAATTTCAATTGCCAAGGTAGCATTTTGCTACTTTGTAATTAAAAACTTAGAATCTCAAAGTATATCTTTTGCTAAAAATCAAAGCTCCTGAAAATTTCAGTAAAAATTATTAAATGTGAACATTACTTTTTTCAAAAAAAAATTAAAAAATCAGTCACACACCTGAATTCAAACTCACTAGTTGCTAAATTACTCTAATAACACTATAATTCAAAAGAAGGAACAAAGGAAGAGGAGAAGTCCAGTTAAGAAAAATATGTATTCTAAAATTCTCATCAGTCTCACACTATGTGGCTCAATCTGACTTCCCTCCCACAGTGGATGCTCACGGAATTCTACAATAGCACTGAAATTAGCAATAGGGAGTTTTAATGACTAATCCATTTCTTCCATGCTATCTATTTTACTGATACCATAGTATGTTCCTCAGAGAATCATAACTTGGGCATACAACTTACAGCATTGATGATTAATCTGGGTTTGCTGTTGAATAAATTGCCCCCATCTCCATAGGGCTGTTGAGTGGTTTTTGATGAATATATGAAAGGACAGGCTGTCTCTTTGCTCCAGTTTTATGCAAGGCATGGTGAATAGCTGTCCTGCTGCGAGACCAGGCCAAAGATTCAGGAATGTGACCTGGTCCCTATTTCCCCAGAAGACCCTTTTCTCCACAAAGCATTTTGGCTTTCTAACCAGGGTAGCTTGCTGCTACCTCCACCTCTGTTCATCATCTTTGGCAGAGAGGGGCTGCAGAAGCCCTGGGAAGTGCACTGCAACACAGGGATTCTTCCTTCTCTTTTCCCAGCTTGCAGAGATATCTATAGAATCTGTATTGGTACATTAAATATTTACCTGAAACCTTTATATACTTATTTAAATTGCCAAAAGTTCTAGAAGATGACTGCTTGCTCCAAACATGATCTCTTCTAAAACTGGATGTTTTCAGGCAATCAGGTACTGTGGACTTTTATGGGAAAGCAGGATGTCCTTAACTACTGCTGATCATGGTTACTGACTGCTGATGGTGATAATAATTTTCAGACGTCTGAGAAAATGTAGGGAATAGCACCTCCAGGGAAAAGTGTTATCAGTCTCTCTCTCTCTAAAACCATAATTCTTTGCTCTCCTTTTTCCCTATACTTAAATATTTTACAGCAAAACCTTCAACAAGACAGACTCATAGCCCCCTTCTCTGTGTCTGCTCACTTAGCTGTGCAGTGTCACAATGTATTGGCTACAGTTTCACAGAATCACAGAATCACTTAATGATTGAAGTTGGAAAGGACCTCTAGAGATCATGTAGAACATTTACCTTGGAAGGATGGAGGTGTAGTTATAGCAGAGGTGGAGTTGCAGCAGGGGTATACTTTTCCAAAATTTTTAAGCAGACTGAAGTTACTAATTTGTGTTTCATGCTCAGTTTCCACTCTGGGGGAATGTAGATGATGTAGAGGATGGTGTACATTAAACTCCAGGTGTGTCTACCTAGATATTCATGTCTTACAGGCCAGGCAAAGCAGATAATCCAGTAAGATATGGATCAAAATGTAAGGCAGGCACCGAAGGCTCAGCTCTAGATGCAACAACAACCACACACTAAAAACATATTAATCAAAGTGGCTAACATAAAGAGTTATGCCACCATTGAGACTTCTCATTGCAATTTTTTTATAGAAGTCTTTTACAAAATGTGTACTACAGTGCAATACAAAAGAACATACAGTATGTATTATTTGTCAAAATTGTTTTGATGATGCTTTCATGAGGAAGAAAGGAAAAAGACCTCGCTTTTCTTCTACTGGTAAGGAGAGATTTAATAACAAGTCCTTTTTGTGCTGTATCAAGGGCGCTATCTCCGCCTATTTTAACAGAAACTCTGTTATCACATGATGGAGATGTGGGACACGTTCATTGTACTGGTTGCCTAAGAGCAGATGGAAACTAGCAACCAGGTTGCCACAGAGAAGGGCTTGCACATGGGCTGTATAAGCTCCAGTTTCTATATGCTTCATGTCTCTGGGACTTTCCAGCTTTAAAGATATACTCACAGCTAATCTGAGTGTTTTTTTTTGAGCTTTGTCTCAAAAATATGCTATTAAGGAGAGGACTGCCTGAAGAATGGGTTTAGTACAAAGCAATCAGAATTTCTCTCTCTCTCGTATTTAATATATCCTAGCATCCTAGCTATACTCATGGCTATGTGGTACATCAAGTACGGATAACTGTGAATCTGCGTAAATTCTTAAATTGAGAGAGATTTACTCGTGAGTTCTCCCTGTTTCTATTTGTGCTGGGCATGAAGGACATTGAAAAGGTGAATAGAGTGTTATGGGAAAACCTGTGTTCCTCATGATAAAGCCAAGATCTTCAAAGTATTTCAGACTTTCTTCCCATCACTTTCTATCTTTCCCCCCACATCTTGGTCCTCTAGGGGAGGAGACACTCTAGGGCTGCCGAGCAGTAGGGCTCAGGCTGCGCTTTACGCTGTAGGCCGCGCCACAGCAGAAGTGCCCATGGTGGCCAAGGCCTGCACACATCAGGCAGCTCCAGCATTACAGCTCACACTGGTTTCATGATGTGATGTCATTTTTTTCTGCGCGGCCACTGGATGTCACTGTTTCCTCTCTGAGACACAGCCACATAGACACATTTCTGTGGCTCTAAAAAATGGAATTGGGGTCCTTAAGGGCAGACATGTACCAAGCTTCACAGCCTGTCCTAGGCCTGTGGGCTGAAGAGGTCCTTTTGCAAGGGCTGGTGATGCAAGCCCAGGTGTAACAGAGGTTGGACTATTTCTCAAGAGACCACCCTGCACCTTGCTTGAGTTGCACTAGCAACACAGATTGCAAACACTGTCAGAACTGGGAAATCTTCTGAATTAAAATCCCAGCATTCTAGTGTGGATAGATTCAGCTCTATGTAAAGTAAGTGTTTTAAAAGAAAGTGTGGAGTGCTCAATGTATTTACATTATCCACATTTGCTACAGGTGTTCTACATTTCAGATTGTACAGACTGCATAAATAACTCCTTACCTGCAAAGTATCTTCAACCCAAAGCTCAATTACATGAGGGGATTTTACCATTCTTTCTTATAAAGGGAAATTTCAAGCAACCTAAATATTGTAATCATTAAGGGTGACATTTAAGGCTGAAATTATAATATTTAAGGTTGGTTCCTGGCAGAAGGTAAATGTAATCATGGACATGAATGCAAGTCTAATTCATGTTTGAAAAAAAAAAAAAAAAAGGAAAGGGGGAGAAAGTACCATGCTTGTATTTGAATTTTGCCTGTTTACACTAAAATCAGTGGTTTGATTTTATCAGCTTAAGCACGTGAAGAGCCAACACACATGGGGGACTGGTGAGAACTGGTTCATATCTACAGCACTTGGGATGCTGCAGGTCATTTTCAGTCCTGCCTTTAAGAGTGCAAAGAGGCAGTTTCTCTTTCCCATGACACATTAAATCACCTCCCATGGTACTAGCCTGGTGCATAGTCAACACTTGTGTTTCCATGCAGCAGAGACAGCTGCAGCTGAATGTTTGAAGCTTGGAAGCACTAAACTTGCAGCAGTGCAGCCTCTGCAGCCTTGCTTTGCTGCTGCAAACTGGGCTGGGGCACATAAAGCCTGAACGAGGGAAGCAGGGGAAACCTCTGTCCTTGTGGAGCCAGCTCCTTCAGCTGTAGTATTTCTGCAAATGCAGTGAGGCAGGGAGCAGCAGAAAGATCTGTGGTGTGGTGAGGACCTGGCTGCTCTCCCAAGCGCAGCACGCAGACCTCTGGGGCTGTTAATCAGGATTCAAGGTCCCTGGAGGACTTCAAGGTGAGGTGATAGCTGGAGAGGTCCGAAATAGGGAAGCAGAGCTAAGGCACTCCCTGGGCACAAGATGAAAAGAGCCAGGCAGAGAAGAGGCTGCAGACAGTGCAATATCTTTCAGAGTGCTTTTTGCACACTGCGTAATAGGAGAGGACACCAGTGTCATAACTGCTGTTTCTCCTGCCGCCTGTTTTACTACGCATGTTCCGAACTGGCCTATTATAAGCCTCCAGGGCCTGCAAAGCAAAATAAGAAAGGTAGAGGGGGAAAACCTGTTTAATGATTTCTAAAGGGATTTCATACACTAGCTAAGCCCACAGCTATTTGGAAAAAATCATGTTTAGAAATTATTGGGTACATCTCCCCAAAGAGACTTTGGGAAAATACATGCACTTAGGAACTTCAGGCACTTCTTGCAATAGGCAGCAATTGAGCAGATTGGGGAATCTAAAATGCTGTTTAAATCACTGAATCATAGAATGGTGAAGGTAGGAAGGGATCTTTAGAGATCATCTAGTCCAACTCATCTGCAAACCCTGGGTCACCTAGAAAATGTGGCACAGGATTGTGTCCAAGCAGGTTTTGGAAATCTCCAGAGAAGGAGATCCCACAACCTCTCTCAGCAGCCTCTTCCAGCGCTTTGTCACCCTCACTGTTAAAATATTTTTCCTTAAATTCCTGTGAAACTGCCAGGATATCATGTGGTTTTGAATATCCTGTGCTTGTCCTTCAGTTCCACATGTGTTAATTTAAGCATTATATATGGAAGAATATTGAACATTGTGAAAATATTAAATATTTAAATCCTGCACTGTGGCACCCTTTCAATTCACTTATGGGTGTCTTGTTATATTCTTTCTACCCATATCTCTCTAATGCAGTGCAAAAGGTGAGATGCAAGAAAACCTGACTGTAGGATTCATCCAAACATTTCCCAGGCAGGGAGCACTTGAGCTGTCACAAGGCTCCCAAGCTCATTTCTCTCAGGCTCAAAGCAGCACAGGACCCCTATCTACACCAGCTTGGCACAGGCTATCAGAGATATTGTGGAGTCTCCATCCCTGGAGATATTCAAAATCCATTTGGTCACTCCATGTGGCAGGGACCTGCTCTAGCTGACCCTGTTTGAGCAGGGTGGGACTTGAACCAGATAATAAATCCTTGCCAACTCAAACTATTCTGCAAGTCTGTGATTCTTCATCCAGGAAGGGAAATAAAAAGGGTTGTTGTGCAATCTTGGGGATCCTTTGCTGACAACTGCCCAAAGGAAAGCTTTGCAGACAGGTCTAAGTTCAACTAACAACATTTTACAGCATCATGAATTCAGGTAGCCTAAAACACACTGGTTTCTTTTCTTTGCATTCCAAGGACACCTCAAATGTAAATGAATCAAAGCAAAGAATCAGGATGCAACTTCCAAAGCACTTCTATTCATTCCTCTTAACCATTCCTATCTTTCTTCTTTTGCAATTGTGGTATTTTTAAAAAGCAGTACTAAGTACTTCAAAACATTGAGCAAGCAACACCTGCTACACTGCTGTAAACTAGTTCTTGTTCCTACTGTGGTCTGCAGGAGATCAGCCAGGGTTGACTGAAAATGGGAGCATGTGGAGGGAAAGCACTATGGGCATACAAACAAGGAATAAGCTTCACAGAAGGTGACCCTCTCAACGGCATGCTGAGATCAGAGGCAATATTTTATTACTTACATTGAAAAAAACCTTCAGAAATATACATTTTATAAACAACTGTCTTCACGTAGCAACAGAAACATCACTGCTCCTGCTTTCTGGCTTGCAGATTTAACGAGAAACAGCCCCTTTGAAGATTAAATTCCCACCTCAGTAAAGCTCATATTTGGTCAGCTCTCTGCTCCAGTGAGGCAACCAAGTTGCTCAGACTGGACACTAAATAACTCACAGTAAAACTGACCTAACAAATGAAACCAACCTGACTGAGTCAGCAGTGGATAGTGTAATGAGCAATGTTGGCTTTCTCTTCCATATAAAGGAACATCTAAACTTAAATGAATAGTTTTCCTGAGAACTCCCTTAATTTGTTGCAACAGGATGTATTAACACAACTTTTCTTTTGGCTTTTTACAAAATCCTCTTTTCTGCCCACTTCTCTTATATGCTGCTGGTTAATAAACCATGTGGGCTGCAATGATTCATCAGAATTTACACAGTAGCTTTATACAAGGTTTTATCTCCTTTCAGAAAGGCAAGCCATCTTAAAGCTCTGAGTTTCTTTTTAGAAGCTATTGTTAGAGTATCAGGGTGAAACATTGCCCAGCTGCCAGCACTAGAGTCCCAGTAATCAGGGCTCTGAGAACAGGATTTATAATTATCTTTTTTTTTCTATCTTAGCAGCACACTGCGAGAATATATTTCTATTACTGCCATTACTATTAATAATAGTAACGTTTCCAAATTTAACATCAATCTCCTAAAGCCCACCTGTGCACATAAATGATAGTGATTCACAGCTGGTGACTAGCTAGAGCCACTGCAATCAATGCAAAGCTACGGCCATAAGTCCCTTTTATTCCCTCCACCAGTCAATATTTTCTTGTGATCTCCGAAGTATCTTGGAAATAAATATTTTAACATTTACCTGTTGCCACCTACTATACCACTACTGTTACATGCATATACATATACATAGACATATACATGGCACAATGAGCCAGAAAGCCATTTTTGAGGCCAACTCTGAGCCACGAGATGAACTCGAATGGTGATCCACCTCCTTTCCTACCACTTACCACACTTCCCAGGCATCCAACAGCCTGCAATGAAGCACGTCAACCCAACATGATGCTCATTTATGATACAGTGAGCATTGCAGGGCATAAAGAGTCACCAAGGCGAGATTGAGTAAGGCACGAGGCTTCAAGGTGACGCTCTGCAGCCTTCACAGTCCATTTGCCGCAAGCTGCATGGTCACCGCTGCTGCAAAGAAGGGCACAGCATAAACCACCATTCCCTGTCAGAGGGACAGTCACTTTGGGAAAGAAAAAAAAAAAATGTGCTGCTTGGTGGACTGAAAGCCCAGAAGCAGAAATGGAGATTTGTAGCAAAATGGTTAAGAAGGCTTTCTAAGAAAGATGCTTTAACAAGCTGTAGCTTGGAGGTGCACCTTGACAGCAGTATACTCACTTCGGCTTACAATGACAGTCCCATTGCTTATGGCTCTGGTTAGCTATCTTCGAGTCACAAAGTGTCTTTGAAGCTAGTTTCCTACCAGGCTGTTAAGTAAGATGCAATCATTTGTTCCAGAGCCACTAATATGAAGCTCAACGGTAATATATTACAGAGCCTCGTTAAACAGATTGCTGATTGTCTTTCTTGGCATAGATTTATTTGGATTTAGATGCACAGAAGGAGCACGGTTGTGTTGAGTGCTTCTTAGACCACTAACAATGTTCTAGCTGTTGCCCTCTGTGCCATATCTGATATGCATGTGGTCACATGAGGTTTCTGAGCTTTGTACCTTTTCTGTACAGATGGTGGATTATGAGCACCATCTGAAAGGGTCGCATCATTCCCAGATTCCCTGCAAGTTTCTGGTTTCATGCTAGAAAAATATTACGAAGTGCCCTCTCTCCAGAAAGTACCACAATGTTCATCCATGTCTGCATCTCACCTGCCTTTGTTAAAAAAAAAATAAAAATAAAACAGTTAGGTAATGTGATATGATAGATGATACAGTTTCAGAATTTTAGTTTTTTAAAAAGCACTAGAAAGTTAGCAAATAAGTAAAAGACAGAAAACACAAAACCTTTTTGTTTAAAGAAGGAAATCTTTACATAGTTTTTTTTATTTCACATTTGACCATTTTTTTTTTAACATGGCAATTTGTATTGATGAATTTCATCCCTATTAGCAAATGTTTCAGGAACAAGTGCTAAGGTTCCCAGACTTACTTTCTGCTTGAATTATCTGTCAAATATCTGGAAAGTGCTTCCTTGGTTTTTGAATGTTTGCAAGCAATTTAATCTCTCTAACCAAGAAAAAAGTCAACAGACCATTTTAGATTCTTTGATGAACAGACTGGAATATTTCCAAATCATTTTTGGAAAATTAATTCTTGCATGAATCATTTTGAATCTTGTATCTGCAACTAGCACTTGAAATTAACACTTGAGGTAAGCTTTCAAGGAGATCTCACTTAGTTTATTAAAGGACTCATAGGTCTAGATGGCAAAAAACAGCCATTTTTCTCCCCCTTGAGATCTCAGCATTCAGATAATAGTATCTCCGTTTCTAATTAGGATAGTACTACACTATGCCATGGAATCAAATATATTATCAAATGTTTAGATACCTAATCCTTCATGCATAGTTTAAAATCAAAATCCTCAAAAGAACTGAGCTTTGCTCCTTTAGCCACATTTGAATTACCTAAGCTATTCAAGCCAAAGGGGTTAGCAACTCAGAGTCAGTTTCTTAAACTGTAAATAGATATTTATTGGCATGCTTAAACTATCTGTCTAGCTCACTATGGGATCAGCACAATAAACCTGTTTTAATAAGATCAGTTCAGTGGTTCATGTACAGTTTTCAAGTTCTTTAATACTCCAAACAGTAAAATGAACCCAAAAGTTTTTTGTGTTTTGAAGGTACAGGGAAGATACAGAGAACACTAGTAACAAAAAACTTTAGTTTCTTTATACCAAGCTTTAGTTTCTTTTCTATCTTACTTTAAAAAGCATTAATGAAAGGATCACTCCCTGCAAAAGCTAAGAATCAAAAGGCAGCCTATGCAACCCCTCTGTGCAGAAAATTATAGATTTATTTATATATTCAAATATTAATTCCCCCAACCCTCCGCTCATAGAACTGAAATGAACGATCAGTTACACTGTTTTCTCATCAATCCAAGCCTTTTCAACAGCGCTCCATTCACAGTCTGCTCTTGAAGACAAACTTATTAATTTGGGGATTTTATATGTGCGTCCGTGCGTCTGTGTCTTAGTCATTGTGTTTTGGAAGCATATGAAATAATTTATCTCCCTAAGAACTCTATCATGAATGAATGCTAATAATCACAGTTTACAAAAGGGTTTATAGTTGTGGATATCAAATTCAAAATACTTGTGATCCAAATTTCTAGAATATTTTACACAGATCTTATTGATTTGAAATACTTTCATTTTTTTTTCTATAGCTGTAATCCTCTATTACCTTTGCAAACAGGCTCAAGCCAAGTGAGGATTGAAAGGTTTGTTTGAAATGACTTAACTAAATCCCATGAGAGCTTTGTGGAAGAAGCAGCAATAAAATCCAGTCCTCCAGAGTAACTCTTATCCATCAGATCTTCTTCTTTTCTCAGAAATCCCCTGCCTCAGTCATAGCCACTGACTGGGAGTTTTTCACTGTGAATTATTTTGTGATAGAAAATGGACTTTCAGAAAAAAATAGATATTCTTTAGGCTATGTATAGATTAAGAAAAAAAAATGCAGACACTAAAACAGTTGAACAACAGCCCACCCAAAAGCAGAGAGTTTTTCCCCTGCCTAAGCTTGCTGGTGTCCAAGGCTGAGCAGTCCCTGCTCTCCCGTAGCCTTCACTGTGCTGTGAGCCAGAGAGAGGGAGGAAGCTTTGCAGTCCCTGCCTAGTGCCACCAAGGCTGTAGGGGCCTTGTCACCATCGGTTTGTGACTGCAAGGACAGTGTCAAACGGAAGAGAAAATATTTCTGCCTCCCAAAACATCATTTTTTCTCAAAAAAATAATATATATATATATATATGGTCCCCATTTGGAAATAAACTTTTTTTAAAAAATCTAAAATCCAAATACATTTTTCACATATAAGATATTGTCAGACTCTAGTCAACTTCATGCAGACTTCAGAAAGAGCTAAAATATGATTACTACAGGAAAAAAACCTTTCCTTTTTTGCGTACCTCTTATTCATTCCTAAAGCAATTCCATCCTGTGCACTGACTGTGACAAAACCCCATGGATAAGATGGCATGTAATCATATAATTAAAGACTGCCAAACACGCAAACCCCAGGAGCCTAATCGAAGTTACAGGGGAAACCGTACAAGTATCATTTCCTGACTTGTGCATGTGCAGTTTTGCAAGATTAATATTAATAGTTTGCATCTTGTGCCCTGCGCGCAGTGCTGCTGGCTGGGGCTTTTGGAGCACTGCAGCTCACCACCGCGTTGATGAGCAAGCCGCTAAACACCTGGGAGCGACCGACATCTCCTGCATGGCCCAGCTCTCAGGAGAGGGCGCTTGCTCCTGCGGGAAAGGCCTTGTCCCCACTGCTGGTGCCAGTCCTGCGCCAGGCATCCTCCCAAGCGCCGCGTCCCCATCGGCTTCCTTGCCTCTCAAAATTCAGATCTTGTCTACTCTGAATATTAAGCAGGCCTTGTCCTCCCTCTCGGATATAAAGGAAAATACTTTGGATGAAAGATGGGCCTCTTGGTAATATTCTTGTTTCTCAGTTTCTGGCTTCTTCCACAAATTGCTAAAAAATAAAGGCGTTCCACACAGAGAGTACATGCCAAGAAGATGTCTTAATTTCCTTTTAGTATATTTCATTTATTTGCAGTAGTACCAGCCCTGACTTATCTTCAGGTAAAAATTAGACCCTATTTTAATTGGAATGATACCGACTTTAAAAGGAAATTGACAATGTAAAGTCTACTTGCTGATCTACTGAGATTAACTTAGGGGACTATCTGTCACTCCTCAGTGTCCTCTGCCCCAGTAGACCCACATAAAGGCTAACACATTACCCTGAGTAACAAGTCAAAGAGAAATTAATGTAGACACTACATCTAACATAGAAGTGCAGCTGCTGTGGCCGCTGGGAGGATCTTGCCTTTTCCCTACATTCATGTGAAAAACTGTGTCAGACAGAAAATCTGACTTCCAAGCTGGTTGCGACCTCTTCAGTTTATGACCTGGTTTTAAAATAATAGCCTGTACAAAAGCATCAGCTCTTACCCATCAGCAGGACTCGGCAGCCTGTCCCCCCAGCTCCTCCCATGCACAAGCTCCATCAGGAAGCTCCACAGGAGCAGGGGTGGGAGGCGAGGGACCCTCCAGCCCTGCAGATTCCCCACCTAGTCCCCACAGCCCCAGGGACCTGCCTGCAACGTTGCCTTTGCCTTGTTGCCTTGCTACCCTACAAGGTGATTAAATGCTAGAGGAGACGGAAGGTAGTGAGACCATGACCACCACCCTGTCCTCTAGTTGTATATTTGCTTTCATTTTCATGTCCCAACCTGTCCTCTGTTCCTCCGGTTAGCCCGGACGCCGACTTCCCTTGGATACTGCCTTTCTGTGCCAGGAAGGACTCCCAAGGGGTCTCATTACTCTGCTGTGAATCCCTCAAATTTCTGTGTGCAGCTGGATGCCTGAGTCAGCCAGGTGGCCAGTGTGGTGCACGGTGCTATGCAGTCTCTTCCTTGCACCGCTTCCCACCTGCCTTTAAGACAATCCATCTTGTAAAAGCCACGTCCTTGATTTTTCCCTTTTATCCCGCTCCTGCACAGTGCCCAGCTCAGCCTCAGCCCAGGGTCCTGCTTAGCGCACGGACACAAGACGGCAGCACATCCCCAGCCATCCCCAAGGGAATTCTGCAGGCAGCAGTCCTAGCCCACGCCGACGCCGTTGTTATATCCACGGCTGGGCTGGGGTGAGCGACCTGAGCCTTGTTTTCGTCTTTGCATGGTATTTTAAACAAATGGAGTTTTCTGTTTTCCCTGTTCTGCAGCTCTCAGAGGAGTTCAGAACAGTGTGTCCTGTTCAAGTAGCACTGGAGAAACCTGGGAGGTTTCAAGAAGAGACTTTGGCAGCAACAGACTGAAAAAAGAAAATAGACTACTCAAATGTATCACAGTTAAGACATAAATCCATTAAACATCCTGTTCTTTTCCAGGCATGCTTTGTTACTAGCTCTGTTTACTGAATGTATCTGGCTCATAGAAAAGCCTTCTCTCTTTGTGACTGTTAAAGAGGTCATAACTACCCGTTTTTGTTCTTGGAAAGCAAATATAAAATTAGCTGCACTTTCAGGAACAAACATCCTTTCAGGCACAACTGCAAATAATTGCAAAGTTCTGGACTGCACAACACAGCAGGAGCAAGAAGGAAAATGGACAAAGTTACTCTTGCTTTCTATCAACTACATCTTCTGTGAAGTTACCATAAAATAAAATGTCCTGGAAACTCCCTCTGCCTGGTGTCACTGTAAAGGCATGATATAAATCCAGTATCCAGACTTGTACACGACTAACATCTGGCTTGAGCAATTGTTTCTGAAAAGATTAAAACTTTTTCTATGTGATCTATAGACAACTCAGAGTTTAAAAAAATCAAGATAATTGGAAAATACTTTTTTTAAGTTGCAGATGATTAGAAAATTTTTTTACATATATGACGCTGATAAGAATGTCAAGGATTATAAATCTCTGTCACTAAACAGCTTTAGTTCAAAGTTCACGGAATATCATAGACATGCAGCAGTGCTTGTAAAACAGTCTAACTAACTTGTGCCCAGAGTTTTCAAAAATAGACATCAGGATTCACGTTCAGGCATCTGAGTAAGTTCTTTGATTTGCACCGCCCCCACCAGCAGCGTTTCCTACTGGCCTCTTCTCAGAATGAAGAACTTGTCGCAAGAAACTTCTGCCTTGCCAGACTTGTTAAGTCTGGTTTCACAAGCATTTCACAGAATATATGTTATATATTCAACAAATCTGGCAGAGATGAAAAATGTCCTTATACTCATATCCAGAAGTTTCAAGGAAACCCAATGATAAGTGTATTCAGATGAAAACATTTATGTCAGAAAGCCTGCCAAGAAAATGTTACTTACCAGGGTTTTTTAAAGTATGATTTGAACTTTCAGGCCACCAGGGATATCAAGAGAAGCCTACTTGATATTTTCACTCTAATTTAACATTTAAATAAAAATAAAATGTTTTTAAAACAGGGTTACAAGCTCCAACACTTCAGTAGTACTGATCTGTCGTTGTAAATATATGTAACAGTTTGAAAAACAATGCATGCATGAGTCAAGACATTCAGCATGAGAACCCAGAAAAACAGCCTTTACTCTGATACATGCTGTGACACCTTCATCACATGGGAGTATCCGTGTATTCCTAAAATATTCGGGCATTCTCAGAGCACAGATTACATTCCCAATATGAGTCATATCTTCTGCATGGGAAAAGCTGCCCATAAGTAGGCCCTCCTTCTATGCAAATCGTTTTAAATGGACATAAACCAGAGAAGCCTTTGAGGGCATCCAGGGTAGGTACAGGTTGAGTGCTCCATGCCTCCAGAGACCTTCATGCCTCCAGAGACCTGACAAATTCACAGCTAGCCTTGCAGGTGTCTCCTGCACTGGCTCTTCAACCAGACCTTCCTTTTCTATGTGAGTAGTTGGTAGAATCCCAAAGGAGAAGGGGTTGCAAACATTGTTGTAGTATTCCAAGATTTAAAAAAAATGTGTAAAGTATCACAAGCACCATCTTTGGCCTCTCTTCTTATAAAACCAGTCCATGAGCTGGCAGTGAAGTCAAACCCAGACCCACCCAGGTTGAGCCCCCAACCTAGGCATGAAGCTCCGTTTCCAGTTTATTTCAGGATCAGAAGCTGAACACTGCTTTCTTTCAGCTCCTCTTCGATATACCTTGGTGGTAGGTCCATTAGTGCTTGCTCAGTTAATTGCTGTAATACTGCTCAGCCTCCTCACGCCAGTTGTCTGTGTATTTAAAGGATAGACCACAAGGCAGGTTTGCCTGTCTTACGGGAAGAAGGAGAAGAGGAGACTTTAGCCAGACCTATACACTGTCAGTCAGGCTCAAGATCTGAAGCTAAAGCTAAGGTCTAATGATGGCTGTAGGGTATGGATGTGAGAGACAGAGCAGCACTGAATAAGCATATTAATGAGGATTAGTAAGCCATTCAGATGGGTTAATTACATAAGAAGGATTCATAAAGCTGTCAATTATATTATTTTAAATCAAATGTACATCTGTGTATGCTATATACAAAAATATGTGTGCATCCTAGTATATAAATACATATATATATATAAGTATTTAACACAGTAAGGCACTGGCAAAGTGCCATAGATGTATTCCCTGTTACAGAAATGAACTTTCAGATTGCTCAGTTTTGATGACACCTGATCCTTGTTCGTGGGATGAAACTGGATCCCTCAGCTCCAAGTGGAGGAACAGGAGCTGCAGACAGTGGCTCACGTGCCCTAGAGCTGACAACGGGGCGGCCCACACTGGCGACATGGGAGGAGCAGAGGAGTCAGGGTGATGATGGCTGTGATCCAGACGAGCCACCAGAGATGATGGAAGGGCCAGGCGCCAGGACAGGGCCGCCCGCCGCCCCACGCAGCGCTGGGACGCACAGGCCGCGCGCTGCCTGCTGGGATCCTGCATCGCGGCCCGAGCGCCGGGCACCTGCTGCAGGGCTGCACACAGCATTCACTGCCGTGCAAGCAAGCACAGTGGCCTTCTCTTCACTCTCCATCTCCACATCTGCAGCTGAGAGCAAGAGGCAGCAGCAAATCTCTCACGGCTGTCTGCGTAGGTTTTCCTGACACTATGGTACAGGGAAGCAGGGTGGCCCTTGCTGCTCCGAGAGCGCTGCTTGTCACCACCACGATGATGGGCGCCAAGTCGTCTCCTGTATTTGTTACCCACCAGTGAGATCTGTCCGTGCCCTGCTGGGCTCAGCCGCCCTCCCGAGGGAGGTCACAGAATCACAGATTGTTCAAGGTTGGAAGGGACCTGTAGAGATCATCTGGTCCAACCTTCCCGCTCCAGCAGGCACACCTAGAGCAGGTGGCACAGGGCGGCATCCAGGCGGG
>JAUBOD010000581.1:3218375-3234781 GCA_032353885.1 Nothura maculosa
TGTGTTTCAGCTTGCACCCATTACCCCTTGTCCTGTCACTGGCCACCACTGAAAAAACCTTGGCCCCCTCTTCCTTACAATCTCCCTTCATGTACTTATACATGTTAATAAGATCACCTCTCAGCCACTAGGAAAGTCAGCACCACACAGTGAAATGTCTCCCCCACTGTAATGCTCTGCCTTCAGAGACAACCATAGCCCCTGCCAGATGCCTCTGCTGTTCTCCTTTCACATCCCCTCAGTAACGCATCAAGCCAAAGAAAACTGAAAATGAGGAAAATAAATATATGTGGGACTTTGGGATTGGAAGGGAGCTTGCCAAAATGGCAGAAAATTGTTATAACACTTCCCAATATGGCCTGATAAAATGGTACTGAAATAAGATCATTCAGAGTGAAATCTTCCACATTGATGCATGCAGTAAGCACAGAGCTATTGGAGACCTACAGTGTGGTCCCATGGGTGCACAGAAAGAACCATAAACTGCTGGAAAGATTTGATCAAAAAGAAAAAGAAAAGAAAAGAAAATATTTTGCTTATGCAAGTAACTCTCTGGAAGAAGGTCCATTTCCTTTGTAAGCATGGAATACCAGGTGACTTCAATGAATAAAACCAAGTCCTATGAATGTAAGGAGCTCGCAAAAGGACTAACTGGGGATTAAATTAGTTTGTAGTGTAGCTAATAGTCAGATCAAAGGAAAATACTACGATAAATGGGCTGTGAATAAAGAATAAAAGCTCTTTACAGAGTCTATGAAAAATTGACGCCCTAGTAGAAAGAATTAGCAAGGAGTCAAGAAATGAGTCTATACAATTATAATTGTGTAGCGGGACATGAAGGCAGACTAGAGAGGGGTAAGGGTAAGTGCTATCTCCTGGCTCATATGTGAGAGAAATCACTCTGGTGCTAAAAGTGCTCATTGCAAATAATGCAAGTACCAAGGCCATCATAAAACAACTACTTTGCAAGGGCATGACCCTGTTCTTGCAAGTTTCAGAAACACACACACACATAGAAAAAAATAGAGTAAATATATGCACCTGGAGGACAAATCTATGACAATCATTGAGTTTAAAAAGAGTCTTCTTAATGATAAACATAGTAATCATGATAATCACAGTAATGATAAATCTACATCCAGTAGATCTGAAAAATAAATGAATAAAAATGGAGCTTCCTGAATAGGAGTGACTGCAAACGCAAAGTTATCACAATCAGTTTCTACAAGGATGTATATCATATAACATTAGAATTGAAATCCCAGCTTGTGTTACAAAGCAGCATAAAAGGCTGTAACAAACCCCCAAACAAGCCTTCAGTCCTTAGGTCAAGTCCATAATTCTGTTAAGCACATTGACCTGGCCTACAACACATGGAAAGTGTTCGATGCATTAGTAATAAAGCCAGGAAGCTGTGTGTGGAGCAAGGAAAGCAAGATACATTTGCAAACACTAGAAAGACAGATATGCCTGAGACAATGCCTTTGTCCAAAGCTGATATTCAGCACCACTTTACACTGAGATCCCAAATTTATGGCCAGAGGGGAGTGTATCTCATCAAAGAGCCTTATCCAGCCCACAGATTAGTCCTAAACAGGTCACTTGAAACATAGTGGGGGGAAAAAAAAGTGTCCCACGTCTGTTAGCCCTACCTCCAGCTCCTCTGTCTTACATACCCTCCAGTCTTTCAGCACAGTCAAAGCACTTGCTTGATCCAGTGGCTAAACAGTGCAGGAAAGGCACAGCCACATCATTTCAGCCCCATCAGCTCCGTGATCCAAATCACCACTGAGCTGCGCAGATACCAGTGCTGCAGCCAGTGCATCAGGCAATGCATATGTAACACACGTACACAAGAAAGAGAATAAGGTTGATCTTTCTTGGGCAACATCCTGAGCACAGATCGGTTTTGGTGAATGTAAGCACACAAAGTCCAAGTACTATCCTGCAGCACAGCGCTTTTAGGGGTGCCTGCAACCTAGCCCTATCCACCTGCCCATCACGGAATCACCTTGCTCTACCATGCAGTGGTGACTGCCCATATTCCAGGTCCTGGCATGCCACCTCTGCAAAGCATCTCACCTCTCTTTCCTTGAGAGGAAGTGACCTTAGATAACTCCTGCACAGATCTTGAACAGTTATGGAACAGCAGCTTTGCCAAGCCCAACTTAGCTCTTATGGGCCATGGATAAGATGAGGCAGGGCCATGAAATAGCCATTTCCTGCTAAGAAGCAGAGGCAGGGGCACTGCCAGATGCTAATATCTGAAACTAGCTGTAAAACAGGGTAGCTAGAAGATAAGGGACAAAAGACAGAGGGAGGATAGCATCAATGCACCTGGAACAATGAGGCAGACTTTCATGTGGTGGAAAGAAAGCAGGGAACAGAGACCTGTCACAACAAGGCTCTGGGACAGAAGTCTCCTTTTCCAGCAGCTTATGAACATGTAGGCACGGCCAGCATGCATCCTCAACACTCCATACATATCCCTGCAGATTGTAGCATGGTGACCCCGATGCTCAACATCCTACCTGAAGCCCTGAGCCTCCCTTCTCCTTGTCCAGGGTCTGTTCCAGCTCACAGGACAGACCTGACCAAATCAGGCCAAGCGAGTATGGCGGCCTGACTACCATGCCCAATATATTGGGTGATACAGTAGTAAAACAAGATAGGAAAAAAAAATCCAAACTCACTGGAACTGAAAAGCAGATTGCAAAAGGGTGCATCATTTTACTATTGAATAGGCTACAAGAAACATTCTTAAACAATTTGATGAGGTGCTTAATGGCCTGGAACACACTTAGGATGTAGCACATCATAGTGAAATAAATCCCAACTTGCTGCCAAAAAATGTATGCAGATGGCATCCAGTCAGCACCAAGAAATAAATTAGAAGTTAGTTAAACTAGACTAGGTGGTGAGATTAGCTGTTGTGAAGAACACACAGAGAGGTTAACTCTGTGTTCTCCATATTGAAATCAGAGAAAGGCAGTTCTTTCACAAGCTATGCAAGTGTGACGTTTGCATGAAATACAAAAAAATATATAGTTTACAGTTATTTTTAATTCAGGATGGGCATGGGCACAACTGCACGGAGTAAGGAAAATGCCTAAGCAGGCTGCTCATCCAGCTGCCACCTCTAACCAGGTTTTCACGAGAGCAATGCCACAACTCTGAACACATGTGAAATGACAAAACTTCTGCATTGCAGCGTGCCAACACCGTTACCTGTTGCAGAATAAAACTGCTCGAGTTTGTCTGCAAAAGGGTATTTTAGTCCCTACAGCCCCACGCAGCTTTGTCTGAAGACACCACCATGGTGGCACAAAACTTCTGAGAGCCACCAGCTATTGAAGATATACTCTTTTAAAAAAAAGAAAAAGGCTTGCATGGGTGAGGTGAGGTGTTTTTCAGACCTTCTGCCTTTTATCTGGTGAAGTCAGACACACTTTCAATTTCTTTGGGCAAAAGAACTAAACACAATGTGAGGAGCAGCAGGGAGAGATCTAGCACAGTAAGAGTACTTGTTTAACAATGACAGGCATAGTCAAAGGAACAACCTGTCATTAATCCACCTCTGTAAAAGCTAGTTTGCTATGTCTTTTTTTTTTCCCCACATTTGCAAATTATGTTTGTTTAGGAATGCAGATTGCTTTGGAAGTGTTTGTTTTGGTTTTACTCCTTTTTGTTGTTTCTGTTTTAATTAAGGAAAAAAAATCTTGTGATGAAACAAGCCCCCTGGGAGCCTCCTTTCCTTTCCTCCATCCATGTTGCTGTTTTTACACTCCTGGCTCCTATCCTCACGCCAGTCCAGGCTCTATTCGCAGTTCCTGAAGCGGAGCGGCCGGCCCGGTCACTCATGGATCACGGTGGGAACAGGCGGGAACAGGCCGTGCCCTGCGCGAGCGGCAGGGTGGCTGCGGGGCCGAGTGCAGGCCCCACGCGCCCCGACAGCGACACCGTGGGTGCGCCAGGCATCTGAGGGGTGCTCCGCTCATAGAAACACCTTCCACACGCCACACAGGGCCCAGCCCAGTGCCTGCATTGGCCTCTCTCCAGCTTCATTCTCCAGCTGCATTTTCTTTTTTCTCCACACGAAAAGGGTGAGAGCTTTTCCTTTTCCCTGCCTCTTCCCTGCCCCCTTTCCCAAATTGAAGCACGGGGAAAAGCATTTCCAGGGAAACAAGCCTGCCCCTCCCACTTCCCCAGTCCCTCCAATGTGCCTTGTGGAGGGACTAGGGAAAAGTGTTTTTGTGTGTCAGTAGCACCAGGACGCTGGGCGTGCGGGCTGCATCTGCTGCTGCCCGGGTCGAGTTGACTTGAGGGGGAGCTCAGGGCGCCAGCTGGAAGCGCTTCCCTGCTCCAGGCCGTGCTGATCGGAACAAACGGGCTTCGTGCCAGGCCAAGGGCTCCGCTTGCTGCAGCCTCCCCCCAGCGCCATGGGACAGTGCCCTCCTCACCACACAACCTGCGTGCCTTCCTCGCCACGCAGCCCCCTTGCCCCTAGGGTGGTCAGTGATGGGAGCGGATGCGCAACTGGCAGGACTGGCTGGGAGGTGACTGGGATGGGAGTGGGAAGGAGGTTGCAGAGTGAGGAGATGTGCTCAGCTGTGTGCAGGCGTCCTCCGCTGACCTGCATATGCAAATGCAGTGATTCACTGCTTCAGCAGTTATTGGATCTGGTTAGGCTTTAAATATAGAAAAGGGAGATTTGTACTATACTCTCTTATTATCTAATCTAGTTTCTTTTTTTTTTTTCTTTTTCTGTTTCAGAGGAAATGCAGAGGTGGGAGGAACAGCCTCTGTGCCTCCAGAGCCAGGACCATTCCACATGTATACAGCCAGGAGCATCCCACATATACAGAAGCCCAGAGGGATATGCTTGCATGATAACCTACACTGAAACAAACTCTGGGTGTGAAAAAGAGTGACTGGAAAAAAACACCATTAACCAGGCCCAACGATACTCTTCCAAAGGTGGGTTCCTGCTGTAGGGAAATGTCAGCAAAACGAAGCCAGAGGTCACAAGAGTGAAGGATGAAAAGGTGTTGAGGAGGGAACCTTTATTATTTTTGATAATTGGACACTGAAGTTTCTTGGAAGTTTCTTGAAATTCCAAGTTTCTCGGAAGGGGAAGGCATTCCAGGAGGGGGTAAATGTTGGTGTAGAGCCACCACGGTGGCCACGGGCAGCCAGGGCCCAGCACAAGGTCCCCTGCAGAGCATGGTGCCCTTCCTTGCTGTCTCATCCAAGGAGCAGAGCAGCTGCCTCCAGCTTTACCTTAGACTCAACAGAGAGAGTCTTGGGCGGGTTTTAAAAAGAAAACATTACTCACCCTCAGTATTTCCTAACAAACATCTCTGGCCCAAACACATTATTTCTTCATTTCCTCCAGGACTGAACCTCTGACTTTCTTGTGCTGTAGGAGTTTCAGAAGGGGTGGAAAAAACTATGAAATGAATCATGAAATTCACAGGGAAAAATAAAGACTCTGATGACTCTGATTTAGTATCTCAAGCATTGCCTTCCTGGGTTACAGAACGAAGCCTTGCCACTGTTTCCATTTTATTATATGCATATTATTTTTACATTGTCCTATTTTTGTAACTGTAATGCTGTAAGCTGAAAACAAACTAGATTCCCACAGAATGAGATAGGAGGAGATTATAAGGACACCAAGAGATCACTATTTTCTACAGAACTGTACAGAATTTTTGCACAACCTCCTGTACAGGTTCTTGTAATTTCTGTATGTTCATCATATGTTTCATCTGATACCGTTACTTTTTGTAAGCTGTCACCCTCTTCCCCCTTCCTGACTGTCATTTGTCTCCACCGATTTTTGCAAATATACAAGACTTTGATCATTTTAAGATGGAAAAATATTCCTCCTCAACTTATCCATGCTTCCCTCGTCATCTGAATGGATTAAAGCCTCTATGCATATTGCTGTTGCATTAGTATCCAATTATTCATAACTAATCTCTGGGTGTAACCATGTTTTTATTTCAGCTTCAAAGGAATGATTCCACATTTTTTCTGTATCTTTTATTATTCACAGTTAATATGCTGCCCCAATTCTACAGACACTTGTGAAATACAAGAAGGGGTTTCTAAACATTTTTATGTTGAGAAAAAAATACAATGAACTTGAAAAACAAGAACCTAATCTTAAAATGCCTTCAGTTGTCTCCTTCACATAAAATAAATTGAAAAGACCAATCCTTGCGTTTGTGTAGCAAACTGTCTCAACCCTATGGGTGTGCACAACACACACACACACACATGTATTTTCCATGAGCCTGCATAGTGGCTACCATAGCTCTCAGTGCTGCAGACATAAAAGATTTGTGACCTACAGAAAACCTACAGAAACACAATGAAGTCCTTTCATCCATATGTATTTCTACCAGGAATATCACTGTTCAGATCTGAAAAGTGGGATCCTCGGATGAAGGCAGATTATACCTTCTTAGGATAGGTTTTGTGAGCATACGTATTTCATTATCTCTTTTTTCAATTACATAGGCTTTTAATTTCCATGGTGTTCAAAACATTTCATGTGCTATGTAATCTACTCTTTCTCTTCCTTAAATCCTAATGCCCAAGTGCTCCAGCAAAGCAGTTATACAGTCATTTCTCACCCTGAAAGGCAGCTGTAACACTTTGCCAGCCTAGAAACTGGGATGCACAAAGCCACAAAGCTCTGTGTAACTAAATAACAGTCTTGCAAAAGGGAGGCAACGGCAGCACAGCATAGTAAATGTAAGGGAGTGCACAAGGCTGAATCATGCAGAATGTCAAAAATGAGCACGGGCGATTGAACTTGTTGTGGCTTGACATAGTGGGTTAGTGGAAAAAATCAAGAATGGCTGGAATTGTTCAGAGGTGCATCAGCACTACCATGTGTTGACTGGAGTAGGGGATAAATGGGGAGGAAAGGAGAAAACTGTGGTGGTTGCCCACAGAGCAACATTGAGGATTGTGCCAAAGCATCAGCAGTAAGAGGAAATGTTGAGACTGGAGCATGCCCACTCCTTTCCTCTAAAATGAGAGGCCAGATACTGCAACTTCCCTTTCGTCCAACAAAAGAGAACTGCAAAAATTTCTTCTTCACAGTCATCTCAGCCAGCACATGTAATTTCCAGTCTTTTCTCCAGAACTCTTTGGTTAAATAGTTTAAAGAATTTCCTTTGCTGATGGCAGTCCCCAGTCCTCCCTATGCTTGTGGCTGAGCTCCCAGACGTGAGATGTCTTCTTTGGCAGTCTGTTTCTATAGAGACAAAGTGAAAGGAGTGCACACACATCCATCATGTCTCGGCGCTGGAGAACACACCTTGGTGCCAACATCAGAAAAAAAAAGAAAGCAGAGCTATTCTATTCCCCAGCATAACATAACAGGCTGTAACAGGTGCCCCAAAACAGGAATATCCTCTGCCGATCAGCATTTCCCAATAGAGCTAGGCACAGCTGCAATGGTAACGGGGGAGGCAGAGCTTTGAATACATCGCGCTCAGCTGTGGGGAAGTCTGTAGAGATGCACAACCACTGACTGGTAAGGCAGGAACATGTTTTCTCATAGGCCTTGCACAAGAGGAGGACAAGGAAGGTTTTAAAGCTTAAAGCTTGGCCAGTTCCTTCCCTCATGACACATGCTGAGCTCTGTGGTGTCATTAAACAATTTACTGAGACCCCTCAGTCCCCTCTCTCCTTTCACAGCCAAATATATTCTCTTGGGACAACTACTTTTTTCATGTTTATCCATTTTCTAAAGACAATAAAAACTCTAAGGTGCAAGTTTTGAGCATTTTATGTTTGCTTCCTGTCTGCAGCATGAACATGAATATCAAAAGAATCATAATAACTTACATAAATAAACAATCGTATCCAAATACAACACCACTCTGATTTTATCTAGGAGAAAGGTGTACTGAACAGGTGAGACTAATGCTTCTGAGCACACCAAGGCCTTCGGTGGCTTAAACTGAGCTCTGAATCACGTAAGAGAGCTTGTTTTGATTTCATTGTAAACAATTAAACAGACCCAAGTCACCTAATGCTTCATCCTACATTAGCACAGGGGTGAAGAGGCTTTTTTTGTTTTCCCAAAACCATGAAGTAAAAGGCATAAACATAAGCAAACATGGGACTGAAGTGTCCATCTGCACTTCAGCTAAGCTTAAGAGAGAATGACAGCCCGTGCTTTAGCTCCCAAATGAATTTATATTCACTGCAACTTGCATTTCTTATGAATATTCACTCTACTAAGGAATTATAAAAAGAACCAAATCAAGGGAATATCAAGAACAGAGCTCATGCTTGAAGACACATTTCAGCTTCCTTTTGAACAACAGGATCCCTACTACGATACCCTCCTGCTCAGCAATCACCCTTGTTCTTACAAACGGTAATATTTTGTTCAGCCACGTACTGAAAGCAAGGTCAGAGTCAGCTGCGATTTCTCTTTTAAGGAATACTTTAGGAAGGTTCATTGTGCATGGGAGTGAAGGTGAGCACAGGGATGTGGGTGACAAAACAGCCGTTTTTGTGAAAGCCGCTCTGAACTCCTTCCCCGCGCTGTTTTGCCATGGATTTGTGTCAGGATCTGTTAAGCTGATTTGCTATCAGCAGCAGAGAAGCACAGGGGAGACAACAGGTGTGTGTCTGTGTGTACACGCAGAAATAAGAATATGCCAGAAATATTAAGAGCATTTTAGTCCTCTTAACCAGCCCCACCAAGCCACATCCGATTATAGCCACAGACCTGTGTGGCATTCCCGCTTCCAGTCTTTTCCTGCTCCTCACTACCTGCCCCATGTGGAAATAAATGGCAATTACCAGTCTTCTGCCAACATCTTACAGAGAACATGTATTAGAAATTATTGTTCTTTATTCTTTTTTATTATTTATTTGTTTGCATGTGTGGCTAAAAGAATCATCTAGTGATGAGGTCTTATAGAGATGAATTTTCACACGAATTGAATCCCTTTTACAATTTTCATACAAATCCAATCACTTGGAATTTTCTAACTAGATGGATCCCATAAACTTGGAATATTTTCTCTCCTTGGTGTCAAAAGGTTTTCCCTGTATGAGCTGCCGCAGGTGTCTTGTTCACGTGGACATAAATTAGACATAATTTTGAAGATCACTTTTAAAAAGATATTCTGGTTGAATGCAATAAAAAAATAGGTGAGAAGTGAGATATACAGGCGCCAGCTCTAAATCTTATGATGAGACATGCTATATTCGGCGTGTTTGAGTAGACAGAGTCAGCGTGTTTGGGTGGACGCATCGGCTACATGGCCCGTGATAACACATGGGCTGTTATCAACAAGACCTTGGTGGTTCTGTCTGGGAGCTGGTAGCTGGAGGTCTCCCTTGCAATTAAGAATTCATTTCCTTCCAACTCCCTGCAAATCCAGCGCTTCCCATACAACTGAATATATGTGAGAGTTTATGTATGTATGTAAGTATGTTAGAGTCCTAGACTCCCAGTCGCCTATTTAAAAAACAAACAAAAAAATCAAAACAAAAATAAAGTTGCATGAAAAAAATTTATTTTACAAATATCGTCGCAATCTAAAATAAATAAATACAATAAGAGGCCTTGGTGGGTAGGCCTTAGGTCACAGCCGCTTTATCTCACTTGTTGGTAACATAATCAAGCCAACTGTTTAGCTTTGCTAACCTTGTTGAGTAAGCAGTAAAACAGGGGTTTTGTTTAGCAGTCAATATCCATGTACTTTAGGTGCAAGTTAAGCAGAGATAGATTACTTGATAGTTTTTAGCTTCTTTCTTTTTAAGTTCAAATCTTTTACTAAAGAGCATCACTTTCAAATAGTCATATCACTTATTTGTTTGGCAGTAACAAACGGCAGTTATATTCGTGACTGTCTCCACAAAGCTACGTGCAGCTCAAACACCCCAGTCTTCTCCAGAAATAATAATAATAATGAATAATGAAGGCTCATTGTTGCGGGCGCCGCTTGCGTAGGCCCATGAAGTGCTTCATTATTAGGGCTGGTGACTGAAGTGGGATGGAGGCACATGCACCAAGCTGCAGAGGAAGAAAACATTTACATTTGTGTATGTATACATATATATGTACAGATAGGCATGCACATACACCTCGCCAAGCAAAGGCACCCTGGTAGTGCTGCAGAGTCATCAGGTCAGGAAAGAGCAGCTCGGACAACTTGTTCAGTAAAAACGGGCAACTTCACAATGAAACACATCTTCTAACTATATGGGTTTGACCAGATCTCATAGTCTGAGACATGATGGGTTTGACTAGGAACTTCAAGGAAGACTTCCAGGGAATAAAGTGGCACTTAAGGAAAGTAGCTGGGGTAACTGAAAGGGTGGCCGTGCTCAGTACTGGTCAGAGTGAAGGCAGCTGGGTTAGAAACCCAGTGAGTTGGGAAGCGCGGAGTGCTGAAGGAAGAGCTGGAGGCCTTGGGAGAGGCAGTTAAAGGCTGGTTTGCAATGTTCCTTCACACAGAGAGATTGCCAGCTGAAGTCTCCTGTTCACAGTTCAACATAAATACTTACGCTTTGGATATATTGCTACAGCTGCATAAAAAAGCATTCCTTGGTTCTTGCCCTGCATTTTTGTGATGATTGGGAATTGACTTGTTTCATTCCTGTGAAGTAGCTGCTTTCAGCAGCGATTAAAAGACGATTGCCATGGTTTTTTATTCAAATATTTGGAGATTCCTCAGGGTTTAGCAATATAGAATGAAAATCATAATCATTCACTAGCTCTTTTTGCAGTCCAAGATGAACTTAAAAGAGTTTTAGACACTGATTTACATGTGCCTGTTTTTGGGAGAGAGAGGATGCTGGATTGTAACTATTTATGTTTTTCAAGCAATACCATAAATTACAAATGGCTTTTGGTCAAGGATATAGTGCACATTCCAGCATTTTTTGGCACCATCTCTATAAAATATCTCGACAGTGCATATTAAAGTGGTATTATCTAGGCAGATTCCTCTTGCTTTCTCATAGTTCTTTCCCTTACTGCATTTCATTAGAAAACAAAAATATCAGCTCAAAAAGTAGTAGAGGACTGGATCTATGAATAATTGCAAAAGTCATTCGCCTACCAGGAAGAATATCTTGGATCTACAGAGCTTGTCTAGAGGATTACTGCACTTTGAATGACTACCTCTGGAGCACTGGAACAGAGTAACTCATTAGAAACACTCTGAGCAAAGTTCACTTTCACTGACAGTACAAGAAACAGCATTTTCTTTTCCAAAGGAAAGTACTATACATATATATATATATATATAAAGTTCCATGCATTTGCAAGTTTAAGAGGAGAAAAGCATCAGTCTCTGAAAAGAAAGAGATTATCAAAAAGTACATTAACTTATGGTAGTTTTATGTATATCTTGCCTCTTTCAAGATTGTAAGGCTCTTGCATACTTGTTTATTACAATAAGAACTGCCTAATGACTAAAAAAAAAAAAACCTCAAGAGACTAATTTGGTAATGTACATCCTATTTTGAATTTACCTAAGATGATTTTTTTCTCTACACACTGTTGGTGAAGCAAACAGGACATTTTTTTCCCCTTTTCCTTACCAGTGATGTTTATTGTTTGTATCACTTAAAAATAAATTGCAGTACATGTCCATTGCACAACACAGGGGTGGGAGGGAAAAAAAGTGTTGATAACATGAGATACTTGGAATGTTAAGCCTATTCTAAGTATTGTACAGTGTTTTTACAAAGCTATAAATCATTCTGGGCAGCAGTGAAAACATCAGCTACGTACAAAACTAGCAGCACAAACAACCCAAATCCACGGGAAGATATCAAGTGATGGACAGACATCGTGACTGCAGAAAAACTGCTCCGGAATGCAGATGCCAGCTTTTAAGGGAATTCTTGAGTGAGCTGTTCCCAAGCCGAGAGCATTAACCGCCGCTAAGGGGCTGCGCATTCCAGCCCATCTAAAGAAGCTGCAGGGCCCTGTATATGTGATTTAGATCTCCACCACGACAGTCCAGATAAGATGCGACTGCCTGGGATGGTCCCAGGAGTTACCACTCATGTGAGCAGGAACATGGCTTGACCTGATACTCTGCATTATCGCACTGCTTCCACATCTTTTACATTTTTGGGGAGCAGATTACTCTGTAATGGAATAATAGTTATTAAATACAGCATTCCCTTTGAAATTATCTGGCCAAAATGGAAGGCTACAATGATAATTATTTTTCAATCACCTTCACAAGAATGGTGGATAGAAACCCTCCCAAATGAAGTCTACATTGTAAGGTATAGATACTATATGATCTCCTGCATGCCAGCTCCTCTCTGACAACTGTTTGTACTCTCACAGTCCCCTGTGGTCAGGATAAAACACAACTTGCATCTGTTGGAAAGAATGAACTCTTGCTATATTTACTCTGCCTTCAATACCTATTCCATAAAGTGGGTTTAGTTTGTAAGCTAAGTGAGGAGCAGGAGGAGGAGCATTAGGGAAATTCCAGCTACTACCTTCAGCAACCTGACAGAGAGATAAAATTAGCTCTCACATTGGCACCTGCTGAGTATTACTGTTCCTCGTGGAGCTTCTTTGATGGAGCAGGCTGGAAGCTAGCAAGTCTTTATAAGTAACTAGATTAGGGAAAACAAACTTCCCATTGGTGTTTTTTCACCTCTGTGAATAGGAATAGCTAAATATAATTCATCCTTTTTTTTTCTCCTTTTGCTCCTCTTCAGAGACAGTGGCAGCAATAGAATTAGATAGGTGCTTAAATCAACAGCTGTGATTCTTAATATGCAAAGAGAGTTGGCTCCCCAAAGCCGTGTGTATATGTGAGCATCTACCTAAAAGTGCATTTAAGCACTTTCCCTGCCTTTCACAGGTAAGTAACTCCTGGGAGGAAAATTCAAGATATACTCATTTCTGCAGAAATACCAAATTTCCTTTGTTACCACTTTAATGGCCATTGCTGCTTTGGGAGAAACAGAGTAGTAAATATTTACTTGCTTGATGGAATGGATGCTGAAATTCTCAGAACAACTTCTGGTGCAAACATCAACAGGTAAATTGAATTTCAGTTCACAGCCTTGCACAAAGTACAGCATGACAGATATTAGGAGGAATGGCATAGTCACTTAATGCAGTTTCTATGGGTAAATATTTACCGGAGTCAACCTTTTTATTTGGTTTCCTATTGGATTACAGGCAGGTAGCTGGCGGATCAGAACAGGGCTGTCGGCATTAAGGGCAGCGTGTTCCCTGCAGGGGCCGCGTGGCGCTGAGGACGCCTCGTACCCCTCGGCACTCGCTCTGTGCAGGTGGCTGCTGCATTGGCAAGTTAGGCCACTCCGGATGGTGCTTAGCAAAGTAAGTTGTGTGAAATGTTCTAGTAGATAAATGCTAATGTTATCGTAGCTCTGCTCTCACAAACAGCAGAGGTGGGCTTAAATTTCTTTGGGTTACAGGATGCAGGAATCAAAGAGGTAAAATTTATGTTTTAATCATAGGACCTTGCAAATCCTTTGGGTTTTTTTATTTACTTTTGTTCAGTGTCTCTGCTCCTAGCTGGTGTGGGATTCCCTAGCTAGTGTTCCCAGACAGACTCCTCATGAATAGCAAGTGTAACCGGACTTAGGACTTGCCCATGCCTCAGAGGGGAGGCCCTCAGTCATGTTGAAGAAGAGATCTTTGGGGCTCTCCAAGGCTGGACAAGGGCAGTGCAAGTTTCACAGTTCATGGCAATGGCAACGTTGTGACAATGGACAATGTTACATTAGATTTGTGCTCTTTGTCCAAGCGAGCGGGTGGCGGTGGTGCCCAGAGCCGTGTCCCGAGTAGCCATGAGGTGCCTTGGAGCCGCCACCGGCTCAGGCCCTTAGAGAGAAGGGGATTTTCCTTCCTCCTGAGGGGACCCATTCCTGCAGTTCTCACCCTCATGCCAAGTGTTCAGACCAAGGGGCAGTTTTGGAGAAGATAAGTCTCCAAAAGAAGATAAGAACTAACATCCTCCTTGGAATATTTCCTTGAGACGGTTAAGATACGAATTCAAGGCTGTGGCAGAAGGACTCCTTGGTGCTTGGCATCCAAACATCAAGATACTGCAAACTCGGAACTGCAAACCTCCAGGGGCTGGCAGGACAGCTTGAAGCAGCGTTTTATGCTCTGCCCTGCGCTCCTGCTGCAGACAAAGCCATGGGCTGGTGGCCCTGACACAGCTACGGCCATGTCCTGATACCGGCCGGAATCCAGGCAAATGCACAAGCTGAATGTTGGTTCTGTGAAGGCTGAAATCTGCCCGGGCATGTATAGGAACGGGGAAATTTAAGAAAAGTTGGAGTTTAGGCCCTTTTAGCATGAGTTTAGTTAGCTGTGGTGGGCCTGTGCAGTGTTGGGTTGGTGGGGGATTTAGGTGCCTCTGTGTCGCTATGGGACTCCAACCTCCTTCGCCTCTTCCCAAAGCAACCAAAATCCAGTTAGGTGAGGTTGATTAGGTACAGAGTTTAGCTAAATTCAGTCAGATCACTCAAACTGGTTCAAAGCAGAACTGATTAAAGGAGCATCCACCTCAGCTCAATACAAGCTAACGTTAAACAAGGGCACAGAAAAGGTGCCCGAGCACAAGCAGATGCACTTGGCTGTTGTGCAGAAAAGCATACTGTAAGCCTAAGCTAGAAATCCTGTATCTTCTTCAGTTTAGCAATACAATAGTATTTCTCACACCCTGGGTAAAACGCAGTTGCAAAGGTAACATTCATCAGTGTTCATAACTAATTATTACTAAATGAAGTTGAATTGGTAATCAGCTCAAGGAACAACCAAGCCACAAAACTAACTGCTATCCAACTGTCTTTCTGAAACCAGAATGTTCCTTGATAGGACTGTTAAACAATAAAGGAACTGAGAGGCTGAGCAAGGTAAGTCCTTTCAGTCACTCTGCTGTGCTTAGAGATCATGTATGATAATGTGGAACATACATGCAGACATAGGCATGATAATTCTGTATTTAAATATCAGGAATTGCTCTTTGAGAGGCTATGCTTCTTCAGAGCACATCTTAAAAGCTCAGAGACATCAAGAAAATGAGTTGTAGGAATCACATGGCCCCTCATGTATAATTTTACTATAATGACATTTTTAATGAGTTAATATAATATCTTAATGCTTACAAAGCTGTATATATGTAACCTAATTTATTCCTATATTAATATAACTTAATATTTTAATAATACAATATTGCTAGTAAACACAGGAGAATGTTAAGAAGACTCAGGAGGAGCCAAAGCAGGAGCCAAAATGAGAAGAGGAAGTTAGTCAGCCTGCTTAATCCTTTCCCTTTCTGTCCCACACTCCCAAATACTGACTGAACTTGCGCTGTCTGACCCATCCCACTACCAGCTCTCTGATTTCCCTGGAAAGCGCTTCCACTGCTGATGCAATGGACATCCCAGGGACCTTTCTCATGGTCTCAGAACTGCCACCAGGGCAGTTGTGATGCGCTGTGTGTTTGTGGTGTGCAGCGTTGCTGAGGGCAGCTCCGCGCTGGCGCTCCCGCTGCTGGAGCAACTGCAGCAGCAGCCATGCGATGGTGGAGGCTGCAGAGCCTCTGCCTTCCCGCGGAGACGATGGGGAAGGAAATGCAGAGGACTAAACTCCAAAGGCGTTACAGCCCAGCAATACAAAACACCTATTTTGCTTTCTGATAAAAACCTATGGGAAAGGGGCGGGAAAGGAGGGGGATTTCTGAACAAAAAAAAAAGAATGTTCTGCAGAAGCCAGACATTATAATGGAAAACACTAAGCAATATATCTGTATCAGGATATGCAGTGTGCATTCCCCAGCTTGTCTTCCTGCCTCCCCTCCTCCCTCCCCCTTGTGTTCCTGACTGAACTACAGTCATGCAGAAAACGCCAAACCATAAGCTGAAGGAGAGGAGGCTGCTAGGAGATACAGGCATTGTTTTAGATAAGCACATTTAGTGGAAAATTAACAGTTTGGGGAACTATGGAGACACTGAGGCAAACAGCTGTGATGAAGTGTGAGCAGTCTCTGCACTGCAGTATTGCCTTTTGCAGTAGGAAGCTGCAACGACTGCTCAGCCCGGTCCCTTTGTGAAAGCCCTCCAGTGATGGAGTAAGCTTAGCGTGCCTACATGAATGAAAGTTTTCAGCTCATCACACCATTACGTGGGGAAAGACCGCGTTTCTGCGAGCCGTGCCCGCAGCGCGAGGAAAGCCAGCAGTCCGAGGCGGCGGCCGTTCCTAGGCCGGGCTCAGCCCATGGCGGCGCCGCCGCACCGGCCAGGTGGCTCCCGGTGGCTGCCGAGCGGCCGCCGGGGCACCTGAGGACACGGCCGCGGCGCGGAGCCGCTGCCGGCGCCGCCCCTGCGCACGGCGGGGCCGG
>JAUBOD010000581.1:3256329-3289674 GCA_032353885.1 Nothura maculosa
TGGAGTCTCCTTCTCTGGAGACCTTCCAAACCTGCCTGGATGCCGCCCTGTGCCCCGTGCTCTGGGTGTCCCTGCTGATTGGACTAGATGAGCTCTGAGGTCCCTTCCAACCTTGAGCATTCTATGATTCTACAACCCTCATGGGTCCTTGTCCAGAGTGACGTGTGGGAGCAGGCGCCGCTCTCCACAGCACCCTCCTCCACAGTGGGTTTTAGGGTGGGTTTTATGCCCCAGTGGGGGGTGGGTTTCTGTGCTGAGGCTGAACAAAGGACTAAATGCAACAAACTTGGCGCAGTTTTCTGTCATTTCTCCTACATTTTTTGGAATGCCAAGACACAGGTCTGGGCTGTTTAGCTCATTCTCCTACAATCCCTTCAAAACATACTTTTCACAGATTTCCCATTAAAACACTTTCTATATTCAGAGATCTTGAAAAGCTATCCATAGCCTAGACCAGGCTTTTTCCTTTGGAAGCACTGCAGCCTATAAGGCCCTGCAGAGCAGCTCTCCCATGGGTGATGGAGATGGTGGTTGGACTGGACGTGCCACACAAAGGGCAGGATCATCCCTGTGGTGCCGGCACTGGGGCTTCCTGCCAGGAGGCGGGGAGGTCAGTGTGACCCTGAGCACACACAGTACTGCACTGCTGCTCCCTTCCGAGGAAGAGGAATCCGAGCTCCTGTTGCTTTTAATGCCTATTTTTGTAGTAGCTGCAACAGGTTGTTTTTTATCGGCACGTGGCCCCCACTTACAGCAGATAAATGCTCTGTTGTGTTTTTTTTGTCTACTGCCTCTGGGGCCACGCAATGCCCATCAGCACAGAACCCGGGAGTCTGCACTGCCAAACAGAGGGTACAAGGAAAACGGAGCATCTGAATTACAGGACGAGCAGATTAAGACAATATCCTTTCATATAAACCTGGAGAGCCAAACAAAGTCCCATGGGAGTTGGGAAGATGCAGGGAAAGAAACCAAGGGGTACTGACTGCATCAAACATCTCCTGACCTTTAGCTAGTGGTGTGCAAAGCACAGGGAAACTAAATTACATGAGAGCACCCCTGCAGAGCACACGTAGGGCTTGGGCTCTCCTGCTGTTCAATGCAGGAACCTTGATGGTATTTCCAAATGGAAAGCCCTCCTGGGAAGATATGAAAAGCCATGTAGAGCTGCTCAGTGAAATCACGAGGACAGGAAAGCCATGGTCATGCTGTTAACAAAGACAGCGTTGGTGGCAAATCTTTGTCCCTGCTTTACTGCATCACGGGAGGATGAACCAGGCCGTCCCGAGAAGCGGAGCTGCCTGCAGCGGCCACATCCAGTTCTTCTCTGAGGTATGTGCTTCTAACTGAACTGATTAAAGTCTGACAGCCTTCCTGTAAACCCTTTAAAATGTAATGAGATATATTCTGCCAATACAGCACATACCAATAATTTACATGAATAAATTGATCCAAGCCACAATGATGCTCATGGAGCTGCATGCACGCTGCATCCGGGATCTCTTTGATTACTGTGGCATCAGACCAGCACATTCCATAGCACAGAGTGTATTCTGAACAGTGTGAAGGTGCTGAGCAGAGAAGCAGCACAATTCTGCTCAGAAGCAGGTGCAATGCAAGGGGATCCAGATTCACAGAAAACCCTGCAGCACCCGTCGCTTTCAGCAACTGTTCCTTTCCGCCAGCAGGTGGAGGAAGGAAGATGGGTTTCTCCTGTTTAAATGATGAATTCTTCAGAATGGCCCCATCTCACAAGGACACCCGCCCCTTCTACACAATTTACTGAATAATGCTACAGGTCACAAGGACCTGGACACAATAAATAACATCAAGTTTAGAATTCCCAGGCAAAACAGCTTTTTTTTTTTCACCTCTGTGTTATCTTCCTCCTATACTTCATTTATTTACACCAGTTTTCCCCAGAGACTTCTCCTCAGATGCCTGGTCATGTACTTTTCTTTTTTTAATTACACAATCCCTATCATGTTAAAACACACATTCACAATGAACCATCCACACTGGATGTTCCCTCTGTGGTTTTTGCCCTCTGTTCTTCTCTAGGGCTCCCTACAACCTTTTGCAGCCACCTATCACTTAGCACACACCCTTTCACTCCTGGTTCTAGCAGCGCCAGCTGTGTGCACTGCCCTGCACAGCTACCTTACCCCTGCTGGCAGAGCCCTTGTGAGGCCGTGTCCGGATGCCTGGATCCCTATGGAGAGCCCAGGAGGGGCAGAGCTGGCAGGCTGCTCCAGGACGAGGTGCCTCCTCACCTCCTCTGACGCTGCCATTGGTGGTTTTCAGCGTCTGCCATGGCAGCCCCTGACCACTTCCCTGGGGGCAGAGGAGGGTTTAACCCACTTCTCCTCTCCTCCTCCCTCCAAGTTATCATGGAGAAAGGTGTTGCTGTAGCAAAAAGTTCTAGTGAAGTTTCATTATGGACATTTTGTTTCGGTAACTCATAAACAAAAAGGGTGCATTTGTCTCTGTGCATTTGTGGCGAAGCTGGAGCACCAAGGCTGCTCCTTATCACTCTGTCTGTCCCAGCAGGTGTCTTCACTCTTGCAGTGACACTTGAAGTGGAAAATAGGCCCACCCGCGAGGGCAGGGAGGCGCAGGGATGCCCGTAGCACCAACACACCTCCCATAAGGCTGCAGAACATTTTGAAGTTTTCAAAACTGAGCCAACACAAACAGCTCTTCAGGCCAGCCCCTCGGCAGCAGCAGCAGTGGTGCTGAAGGCCCCGGAGTGCAGAGCCAGCCAGGACCTCTCCTTGCTGCTTGCTGGGCACTGCGGTGGCCACTGGCACTATCAGTAGCCACAGGGCACCCTCCTCACTGTCCTGCTACCAAGACCACCCCACTACCCAAACTGAGAGCAGGGGCAGCACACACAGCTTCAACTAAGGCATTAATGATATGCACGTGCTTGCAAAATGGAATAACTGCCTCACCTTACATACTTGCTCGATTTAACAGTTTATTTCCTTTCCACAAAACAGAAGGAAAGGGCACTGGATCTGGGTAGGGTAATATTAACACTCAGCAGCTAAAGACAATTAGGAAAATAAAAGGTTCAGGGAACAAACAAGCAACCATAGGCTCATGAAAGAAACCCTAAGTCCATTCCTACACAAGGTGTATGAAGAGGTGTTTGAAGACGGGCCAGCAGCTTCCATCAGCTAAACTGCCTAGCAATAAGGAAGAGGATGTGTGGATCTGAACCACAAACAAGGCCTCTCGTAGTGCTCCCGTAGGCCCGTAGTCTAGGACCAGGCCTAGCTCAGGTGCGCTTAGTGGCTGCTGCAGGCTGCACCCACGGCCTGCGCCGCCAACATCAACCCCAGCCCCGCCCCAGTCACCCCATGAGCGGCAGCCCCGACAGGCCCATCCTGTGCCGGTGCCTCGGGAGCAGCGCAGCCCTCAGCCACACGTGAGGGCGGCAGCGCTGTGGCCTGCCGAGGCCTCCCCGCCTCATGCATTGCCTCACGCACGGCCACCATTTCACAGCTGAGGCTAGCGCTTGCACAAAGTGCCCTTCTCTGTCATGGAACACAGCAACGGTGAGACTCAACCCACGCCTCTGCTCCCAGGGATACTCAGGGTCCTCCCATTCTGCTACTTTTGAGGGATCCTGTCCAGTCTGCAGTAGAAGTTGGATACTAGCTGCGTGTTTAACCTTAGCTGCCACCCACATCCTCCTCCTCACATTTACAACAAAACTAATCCCCTGTGTTTCTGTAGCAAGTGTCCCTGAGGGCCTCATCAGCCAAAGCCCGTGAGGAGCTGTGGGGAGGAAGCCAGCAGCAACCCAAGGGCACTGTATGGCTCGAAGGGATGATACCCAACACTGCCATTCCACTAAGTGACCTCGTGTGGGTCCTCACAGTTAAAGGCGGTGTCCAATGTGAGAGCTTGGCTGCACACCAGGACACTCCTGAACACAGCGAGGAAGCCGCTGGACCACCAGCTTTCCAGCAGCAACACACGCATGGGAGGCATTCATCTACATGCACAGACTGCTCTAACAAGCAGTAGCTGCTTTTATAGACAAGGGAAAGGTGTTAACTAGCGGCCAGTGAAGCCCTGCTGGACACCGTTACGATGCTGTGGTAGCGCTTTGCTGCTTGTCACGCTGCCTGTAGAGAAGTGAGCAGTGAGAGCGTCACATGTTGTTGTTACTGCTGAAGGTGCCGTCAGCATTTCGGGCCATCAGCGACAGCTCCAAGGGGCAGAGGGCACACTGAGGGCCCCTCCTCCCCTCCATGCAGCAGGCTGGCATGAATCCACAAGGAGATTTTGAAGCAGGAGATACACGACAGAGAAAAACACAGGTTCACAGGGCCTATCTCAGCCTGGAACACGGGCAGAACAAACCCAAGCCCCACCAAAACTCTAGGAAGAAATCCTGCAAATTCCCAAGATGGCAGCATGAAGCAGAGAAGCTGTCCAGACATGGAAGAACTGGCCATTAATTAACCCTAGAGGTTCAAGGCTCCTATGAGTCAAGCATCTGAAGGTCAACAAACCCATGTGAAAAAGATCTTGCAGTGTGGCCCAGAGATGTCAGCATCCGCAAACCTCACAGAAGTCAAGGAGACTCTTCCTGCCCACCCAGTCCCTGGACCACAGCCCGAGTTTCCGCCCTCACTTAGTTCTTCTGTCAAATATTTGTGTATGGACACTAATCCTCATGGAACTAATTCCAGGAACTTGTTTCAGAGCAGGACAGAGCTCCATTGATCACAGCGGTCACTGCTCTGGCTGTGACGCGGGAAGCTGTAGTTCCCTATCCCTTAAAGCCTCCTTTATCTGAAACAGGAACTATAGTTATTTCTTTTAATTCTAGTCTTTGAAACCTTTTGGAATCCAGCTATTCGGCATGGGGATTCTTGTTCTCTTTTTAACATGCCATTTTCATGTTAAAAAGACAGACATAAACTCTAATGGCAAAGATCACTGATAGAAAGCTGTCAAGTAAAGCTCCAACCACAAATCAAATGGATGCCAAGTTTTGTATGAAATTCTATCAGGGGCCACTTTTCCAGTGAAAATGAGGATGCTGCATAATGGCAGTATTCTGGGAGACACCATCTTTTACACTTCTTTATAAAACATATTCTTCACAATTCAGTATTAACTTCAAAGTCCAAAAGATTAAGTTCAAATTAAGTTCAATAAGTTAAGTTCAAAAAAAAGTAACAGAATACTAATGCCTAAAACAAAATACCACTTATCCATTTAACTACTGATAACATCTACTTTCAAATATTTAACATGTGTAACCAAAATCCATTAGTAGATTTTTAAGGATATTTGTCAAACAGCTACTGTGTCTACAACCACCTCATTGTAACTGAAGTCTTGCAAGTTAAAACTAGGAGGCTCTTACATGTGAAATCGAAAGGAAGATTTTCTCCATCAACCAGCAAAAACACACTAGCTCTTATTTATAGTCTATAGATAGACAGATAGATAGACAGATAGACAGACAGATAGACAGATAAGGTTACATATTGCTCAGCTTTATTTCTACAAGCTATCTCCCTTCTTCCAGAAAAATCCTAGCTCCTACATTTTCTGCTGTGGGGAGGAGGTAAGGAGAGGAAAAAACCTCCCAGGAACAGAAATAGGAGCACTAGCTCAAAAATAAGTAACAATAATAAAGTACTTTGCTATAAAATAGTATATTCTTTGTCTTTTTCTTTTTTAAAAATATAAAGAACAGTTACTTAAAAAACAGTCTGGTCCCACACATCACTCACTCATTTAGAAAGTTTCTTTTTCAATAGGAAAAGTTTGCAATATGCTTTTAACTGAGTTAGTACTTTTTACCAAAAGTAAATTCAATTTTCTGGGAAAAATAAACAAACAAACTAACAAACTAAAGGTCAAAGAATTAGCCTAAAGTAATCTAGAAAAAAACAACAATCTTCCTGATGCTACATGCTTAGAGCCCTTACTGATAAGATAGAGAAAACAACCTTTTTATTTAAAATTACTGCTGAGGACAAGCAGTTTCTTTGGAGAAAGGTCACTGAAAAAGATTTAGGAAAAAAACCACACATACCATTTTTTTTACATTTTACGCAAGAACCATAGCTCTTAGTCATCAGTTCTCTGTAGGTTTTCATCTTTTACAATTTTCAAGTCATAAATGCCAGGTATTCCAGAAAGGTTCTACCGAAAGATTACATTATATACACACGTACACACATATACAAACACACACACACATAAATGTCTATCACTGTTCGTCCATCCTTCCAACTCGCCGTCGTCGCCTGCAGAAACCTTTTAAGTTCCATTTACTTGTTTCCATCATAAAGGGTCCATTGTAGACAAACAACACTGTCATCTTGTTATTGTAAGTTAGATTCTGCAGGAGCTAAGGAAAAACGCAAAAAAATATTGTGTAAAAATAAGAAGAACAGAAAGTGTTGCCCATTATCCAAGGATGACAAAGGCAGTCTTCATAAACATTAGACCTCAAAAGGTCAATAGAGAAAGATCAATTTTATATTCTTTTGGAATTCATCCCTACAGGAGTCCACAGAAACTCTACTCCCCAGGCAGGCAACCTCTTTTAATGCATCGTTGTTCTTACTATGGCAAAATGTTTCTTCGTATCTAATCTGTACCTTTGCTCCAAATTATGATGTTTTAGGGGCAGGAGGGAGAGAAGAGATACTTGGCCACAGTTGTTGTGTCTCCCTTCAGCCTTGTCCTCCTCTGAGCTAAGGAATTTCCTCAGTGGGAAGCCAAGCTTCTCAGAGGCTGCACTGTTGTCTTCTGGAGTGCCCCATCCACTGAGCTATCTTTCTTGCATGCGACAGCCAAAGCTGAACATTCTTACCCTTGTCAAGGTCTCGCTAGTAGCAAGCTCAGCAAACCATCAAAACTTCATGTATCTTGCAAGCTATAAGGCCATTTGTACTTCCAAGAACAGCAGTTTGCTTGCAACTTATGCTCAACTTGTGATCTGCTATAATTTTCTGCCCCTAGTCATTTAGGCATTTTATTCCTTATTCCGGATGTTGTTGTTGATTGCTTCCATTTAAATACCAAGAACTATGCTTGTCCCTGCTTAAACGCATCCTGTTTTCAAATAAAATTATCTAATCTAAGATTGTTTTGAATTCTAATCTTGCTTTACAGCAAAGCTGCAATCACTCCCAACATGGTGGTTATTTGCAAGTTTAATAAGCACACTCTATTTCTCCATAGGCTGGTATTAGAAACACTGATTTTCAAAGCGAAGAATTGCTCCTGAAGAACACATTCAGTTCCTCTGTTCATTTTGATAGTGAATCATGACTATTCAGAAAACAATTTTCCTAATCAACCCTACTGCATATTAATCCATACCCTCTCCCTCTGACATTTGTATAAAAGAGTATCCAGGGAAAGTATCAAAAAACATAATGAAAAAATCAAGATAACAATTCCTCCTGCATGCACAGCATACATAAAAGCAATTTAGATTAATGTGTGACAATTTGTTGCCTTATGCCATCTCTCACTTTCTAATAAGGGATTGCACATGACTTAGTCATGACACATGACTAAGGCTTCATTTTTTTTCCAGGAACTGTCAGTTAGTCACTGGAAATGCAGGGTCGAAACTTTCTCCTTGGCTTCTCCTCAGCAGCCTGTTAACTACCTGCTGATGCACCTCACCTGAACCACCTCATCAGTCAATATGAGGCCCATCATCAGCTTAACATGAAGCACATGCTCAGTAGGGCTCTCTGCGGTAGCCTTTCTGTTTAACACTGCACACTTTATTTTCCTCCTTATCTAATCTTGATAATATAACAGTAAATGGAACTTTTAAATCTGACTTTCCAATTACTTATCATAAAAATAGGCAATTTTCTATCACATACCTTTGGTGTAATAAAGAAGTACTGAGATGTGCTTTCTTTACAAGCAGTTTTCACAACCATTTCAAAAACTCTTCTCTCATTGACTGGGTCCATTCCCTTAAAAAAAAAAGACCAAAAAAATTAGTCCCTTCAACTATTTCCTAAGCCTCTGTATATAACAAGACTATCCCGCATTATCAATTCTAACCTGATTTATTTCATCGACAACCCTGAAAGGACATCTGTTGAGTTCCTGCAGAGCCATCAGGTACAACATAGTTGAAACACTTTTCTCGCCTCCACTCTGGTGATACGGAGTCAATTCATGGAGCTCAGTGCTACTACGAAACTTGACTCTAATGCGAATCCCGTATTTGTCATACTCCTCCTACCAAGGAAGCACAGCTTATTCAATAAGGAAAACATAAATGAAAGGAAATCTACATCCTATATTCTGCAATTGTATAAGAACTACTCAAGGCCAAACTAATATTGATATATTTGCTCTATTTCATAAAGTTTACTAGGCTTTGATCTGATTTTAGATAGAAAATATTTTCCACATCACTCTTTCTCCACAACAATGATTTACTTGTTTCTGAATTCCTTGCAAGAAAAGCTTCAGATGCATTAAGGATTCGACAACAAATAAATGTCTTGGCTAGAAAAAGAGGAGAAAATAACAGCACTAGAAATCACACTGATTCAGGAAATGGATTGGGGTGCATAAAGCTATTAGCTTAAACAGTGTCTATGTGTTGGGGGGAGATAGCCACAAAGAAAAAGAAAAAAGGTCAGGCTCCTAGGGAAACATCTAATGTTCTCCAAATGCAAGCACACCAGTTAAATCCTCTGAAACTTTATTCCAAAATAGGATGAGAGGCTACATTTCCTCCACTAGTAGACCAGACACAAAATCCACCATGACAGCCACTTCCACCTGTTGACAGTCAGGAAAAACGCACACAGGGATTCTGGCCTTCCCGCTAACACAAGTTGGATGCTCGACAATGGCCCGAGCTCACGAGAACCTCTTTCCCAACTTTTGCACTTTCAGATAAAATATAGTAGGTTTAATACACATCTGACTCTGTAAGCAACTACTGTAAGAAACTGAAAAGTCCTTGTTTTTATGTACTGTTTCATAATACTAATTTCTATACAAACATTTGCATCACTCATGCAAAGAGCTTTTCAGTTTACTTCTGCCTCCAGTAATAACTACCACTTTAAATATCTTAAGAACTGCAGGAGCAATTTACAACAGTAAGAAATGTTTAAGTGTCAACTTTCACTGTTGTGGAATGTATGCATTGCATAAAGCACCCTTAAAATCATGACTACAGAGATCAATTTTAAACAAAATATCCAATCCAATTTAGCCCACTCCACTGAAGGCATCTCCCCCAGCACTAGCTAAGCTTCAAACTTTTGGTCAGAGGTAAATACTGCCTATAAATGTTACTGATGGCGTAACAGGCTGGATTCGTACTGCTCCACAGCAGTCTAAATGCTTTCAAATAACCACATTTAGAACAGAATCAGTATAATAGCAAATACATGGTAAGAGGATAGCACAAAGTAGATAAAATCAGAATTAAATCACTAGCATAGCAAATTTCAGCTAAAATAAATATAATGCTTCTAACTAAGTTTTTTAAGTTAGGGAAAAATAAAAAGGAAAAAAATTTAAGGTGCTCATTTTAACTCATCATAGTGAAAAGAAAGAAGCTGGGAAAGTATTCTGAATTTAGATAAATGCTCAGCTGAAACACCTGTTGCTTTCCCTGAAGGGTGCTACTTTGGTAGAAAGGATAAATATTTGCAGAAATTTAAAATCTAAAAAATATTCTCAAAATAAACCTCAAATGAAAAGATAAGAGATCACTTAACAATTTTGTCTTAGAGACAGATGACTGCTTACTCAGTTGCAAGAAGTTTCCCAAAGTCAAAACAGTTGACTATGCAACTGCAAAAAGATTTATTTTGCTTTGGTCAGACTGTCTCCTCTCTGTTATTAGTTTGTTCATTAGATAAAACATGCAGAATCTTTACAAGATCATCTCTCTTATAATCCAAATTCACAATTATTATTCTACCTCTAGAAATGAATAAGGTACAGGAGGATGCATGAAAATGTGAGTTTATTACTCTTCTGCATGAAAGTTGTATCATACCTCATTTTCTACGTGAAGGTCAACTTCACCAGCACACTGCATGGAACTAAAAAAGTTACTGAACTTCTCATTGATTTGCTCAACCAGGTTTTTCAAAGGCCTTAGCCATTTTTCTTTGACCTAGAAATAGAAATACTTGTGTAGAACATCTTCAACCTTTTCTTTTTTAATAGCAAGCAACTACAAAAATAATAGAATTACAGAAGTTAGCATCTCAGTTTAACCTCCACAAATCTTGATGTTATCCCCCCATACATATTTATCTAAATATTTTTATAGTTTGTATACACATTAAATATACTTATTAATATAAGTAGCATCAATAATAATAACATATAATGTGGTTATATGTTTATATTGCTCTAAATATACTGTATTTTAATAAGAACACACAGCACAGAAGGTCTAATTTCAACTATTACCTGTGAGATATTTTGTTTATAGTTTTCCAATACATTTTTCTTTTCCTCTAGTTCTTCCATCAGCTGTTGCGCTTCTTGTGTCCTCTTACTGTATTCTTCAACAACCTGCCAGAATGAAAAAAAACAAGCAGCCATCAAAATTTTTATCACTTCTAGCCTTGACTATAAAAATACCACTCCACACAGATTCTGTTCAAACACAATTACATAACTTATTGCATTGTATATCGAACTAGGTATGTTTCTAGTTTTAAAGAAAAAAAACAGGTAAACCACTGCTTATTTCAGGTTACTGCAAGTTTTTTTTTTTTTTTTAATGCACAGAACACACTGTTCCTCTGGAAGAACCTACTTAAAATTCCAATAAATGCAGAATCTGGCATTTACAGCACATTGTTCCTGCTGTCTAGCTTATTACATCAAGAAATCTAGTAGAGAGTGGGAAGCAAACACAATAGGGGTGGAGAGGGAGGCAAGGAGCAGGGAAAGAAAGCAGCAAACATACTGAAGCATTCAGGCCTGTGAAACAGGAGGCCCTGGATTTCTCCTCATTCAGGAAAGCATCAATTTCCTCCAACGAGTTCGGAAGAGCCTGAAAAGCCTGCAAGAAAAAGGACACATATGTCGTACCACAGTACTAATGAAGTAGGGATTTTACTAAAAAGAAGCCAAGTAAGCCAGACAAAATTACACTATTTTCACCCAGGACACCAGATATTCAAATTTATATCAACAAAGCTCCATCACAAACTCCTCTAGACCAAGAAGGAAGACAACAGTGTTACTACAGACACAGGGCTGCTCCTTAGTTGCTTACCTCGTGCACGTACAGATTCTTCAGGCTTAGTACAAGCTGGGGACCATGCAAGCTAAGCTGTACGAATACTCTGAAGGCTGGGAAGACCTCCAGGTAGACACTCAGGCCAGATTTCACTGCTTTTGTCTTGTTATGATAAAGCAATAAGGTAGAAGAATATGGCCCCAAACTACTGATATAAGAATGTGGATTTAAACTGAAACATACGACCAGATTTCCACTCCTCTCTGCACAGAACAAAGCAATAATCACAGGATGCCCTAATTTTTGGTTAGTTCACCAACTTTAAAGGTGCTTTCAAGGAGTAAGCAACATTTAAAACTCAGCAGTACCAAAAATTCACATATTCCCTTACTGGTACACTACTAGAATTCAAAATATAAAATCCTTTTCTGGAGACATGATAATGCAACCTTATATAGAATTTAATAAATTTAATAAATGTGCACCTTGTACAAAATTTAAGAAATAGGTGAAGATTCATTTTTTGTACATACAGTTTGAAATTCCTTTGGGAGATGCTGGTCGGGAGTCAGCTTGCACACCTGTCGAGCCTTTTTCAGCAGTTCCCTGCAGTTCTCCATGAGCACACGCTTTCTCTCATCCAGATCGCGAAAACGTTGCTATTATAAAAGATATTGGAACACACTTCAGCTGAGGAATCAGGGAAATGTCATGCAAGGCCACAGACAGGAATGACATGAAGTTTCAAATAGAGCGAGCCAAACACCTGGAAGGTACAAGTCATGTGCACCCCTCCTAGCTGGGCTCAGCTGGGATGACATTAGCACAGCACCAAGAGACAAGGCCACAGCGTACACGGAATCAGCTGTGTCAGGACAGAAATTCCCTACCTCAACACACACAACTCCCTCTGCCTTCCTGCTCAGAGGCAACAGATAGCAAGATAATCTCACCAAAAGCAAGCTCTGGTACAATGCACTTTTTCTCAACTAGAATCGTGTGCATGCGTGTGTATGATTCCAGTTCCCTCCTACCCACATATTCAGAGGTGCGTGGTAATGCTAAGGGTTCCTGATGATCTTCCAAAGATCCATTAACGAAACTTACATATATACCTACACAAAGAAGGAGCTCCAAGTAGGAGGCATTACTGTTCAGAACTGAGGAGCTACAAGGAAAAATCCTTGTATAGAGGGAGTTTTGAATGTGTAGAACTAAGCTGGAAGGAGCAAGGAGAGCTGGGTGTGAGAGGAGAGCTCTGCAGAGCAGTGCTGCGGGCACGGCCTAGGGGAGGGCAGCGGGCACATCGCAGCAGCCACCCGTCCTGCCTGCGCTCCCCGGTGCTCCGCAGCCGTGCCGAGCTGCCGGCTCCGTGCACAGCAGGAGCTGGGCTCCAAAACACGCCAGCACCAGAAACCAATGAAGGGTTTCAGCCCATGGGCTGAACCTGTGCTCCATGAACCTGTGCTCCCTGAACCTGTGCTTCAGCCCATGCTCAGGGACTGTACATCAAGTTTGGAAACGTACACAGAGAAAAACAGAATCTGAATCTTCTTCAAGCTTGGCTTAAGACATAAATACTGCAATGTGCATTCTCAGTATTAATAGCAATTTTTTAAAATGAATTTGTACCAAAAGAATCTAAAAATTAACAGCTATCAAAGCAGAACAATTAGCAAGTTTCTTTCAAATAGTCATAAACACAAAGGCAACTGTGCCAATTATCCAATGAACAGATGGGGCTAACAATCCTTTCTAATATGTTGAACATAGATCAAAAACACAGACTTGCTTCTTAGGTTCATTAAATAAATTAAATACAAGAAGTTGCTAAAATAACATGAAGGTTCTCACTTGAACTACCGTGACAAAATATAAACCCTAGAAACCTGTTGTTGATTACTTGAATTGTTCAAAAATATGGAGCTCTTTGACCTTTCCATCTAAACATTAGTGAGGAGGGGAAAAGAAAAAAAAGAAAACTCAGAAAGCAACAAACACGTAGCTCTCTCCACAGCATCCCAGTGCCAAGACCTCGTATCAGGAACATATGTGATCTTCTTTCAGATGGAATAACTGCATTTCTGTTTTGCTTCAAACTTAATCAGATATTTATTCAAACTTAATAAGATATTTATGCAGATAATTTTAAGATGCAAAATTGCTTGGGATATAAACATCACGAATAATTCTAAGTGTTAGCAAAGTTTTACAGTTTTATTGGCGGATTCCCACCATGCCAACTTCAACAAATGCATCAAGACAGCATATGACCTAGAGAAGTGTCTGATGATTACACAGAAATTAATAGACAAAGTCATAATATTTAAGTATCAATTAGTTTCACTGCATGACTTTTGTCCAACCTACTTATTTCTACTTCTGTTTGGCTTTTTGAAGGTCTGTTTATTTTATAAAATATGTAGCAACTGTTTGTATGACCTTTCCACAGTGTTGTGACGGCATCTTCAAGGATAATTTTGGAACAAGACTACCTTAACGCAGAACTGCTGCATGAACACTTATCACAAAATAACTAGGAATAAAAAACAGACAAGGAAAGGAACACTTTAAATGTTATCATTTCAAATTAGGTCTATATGAGATACTACATAATTCAACTGAGAAATACTGATTTCCCTCCTCACCATCAAAAGCATGTTAAAGTAGAAAACAAAGCAAAACCCACTCCCCAAAGTGCACCATATATACAGCAGTTAATTACAAAGAATACATGAGAGAGAGAATTTTACAAGAGGCTAGAGCCTTAAGGCAAGGACTCATTAGGCAAGATCTTGGGAAAGTAGGCTTTGGATTTCAATGTAAGTGAAAATAAAAGATGTACAAGAATACTTAAGAGCTTTCCTTTAAAGTAGTTATTTTTTCACACCTTTTATCACTGGGCATATTGCCAAGACTGACTAAATCAGCCACCCAAAGCACAAGTTCTGATAGGACTTTCCTTATCTACGTGACTGAATCTATCCAAACAAAAATGACTACTGGGGTCTCTGTTATGTCCAACATTTGTTCACTGTAGAAGGAGGTAACTCTTTCTAAATGACGAATTGTTAAAATGTAGCCCAGTCTAGAAGCCCAGTCTACTAATAAAATGAAGATGTCTGTTCCTACAGTGCTCCAAGTTTCCATTCTCTCAAGAAACTAGAGATCTGATGCAACAGTGGCCTTTCAAGTAACACACCAGGCTGGTCTCTGTCCTTAGGGACTTTGCTCAAGACCTCTCTTTCCTAAATTTTCTGCAAGCAACAATACATGTAATCTTCAGTGATTTTATGAAGATATGCAATGGTCAGTCTTTCTGGAAGTGCAGAGCAATTCAAATTAAAGATCACTAAGTCAGCATGCAATTATTTTTGTGGATCAAATTGAATAAATATTGGGCTGTAGATAAACCAACACTTCAAAAATAAGGAAAAAAATACCCAATTTTTTTTTCCTTTTCCCCCCACCCAGTACTTTGCAAATTTGCCTGTCCGCTAAATAAATAAAAACATTGACCTCCAACCACCAACCCAATGGAGATCACCAGTGCAGAGCAACCTCTGCTCTTAGAAAAAGAGCACCTGGCTGTCAGACTAATTCTACAGAGATCGTCTTTGTACCTGAATAGCACAGAGCTTCCTAATATGATCAATGGAAGAACTGTTTATCCCTTGTTTCTTATTTATCTACCAAAGACTGAGGAGAAAGAGAATACTTTCGAAGAACATTCAGGCTTCTCAGCTAGACTGCAGTATAAAAACTAAATCAAGGAAATGATAAAAAGCCACTACTTTTTGTTTTCCAGAGCTTAGCTGCTTTAATAAAGAAAAGCTTGTTTTTAAGTTTAAATGAAGAGGCTGCAGTAAGGAATCAAGTTACAGAAAACAAGGTTGAATATTTATCAATTGCAATACCCATTCCTAAGGAAAGGCACGGAAGTATCCTTTCCTGTTCCATAAAGCCTACACTTCAAGGCTTTTTAATAGTGAATTTCCTAGTGATCACATAAATATTTACCTCTGAAGCTCTTAGTTGTACATTTGCCGCTTTATACTCTAATTCTAGTCTGTTCTTCTCAGCAGCCACTGAAGCGCTCTGAAGAACTAAGTCTGCTTTGATGATGTTCAGCGATACGCAGTCCTAGATGGGAAAGAAGAAAGTGTCAGGATTTTTCCATAAGAGACTCGAGACTGATAGAATTACAATCATATTTTAAAGAATGCATTTTTAGCATATAACCTACAACCATGTTCAGCTCTTCAGCTGTTTCTTTTCCTTTCAAATTTAATTTAAGAAAGGTAAATCACTAGTAACCCACATTCTTCAGAATGCAAAGTTCACATCCATTCTTATTCCGAAAACGTATTCATATCACCTGCAACTAAATAATTTATGCCTGCACACCAAACATCATGTTCTCGCTCTCCCTTCCAAACACATTCAGAGGCAAGGTGTATGAATACACAAAGCTATCTTGATTCAGTCTCTCAGAAGGACTGAAGGCAATTTTCATTACTCAAAAAGATAGAAAAGGGTCAAAGTAAGATATATGCCTCTCACTGGCAGTACAAGAGACAATATATGAAATATGTGGCAGAAGCCATGACTCACCAACAAAAACCAAGTATCACACAAGCTCTGGATGCCCACCTTTAATGCAGCAACCACCTGGCATATGCACTCTCATGTCTCAATATAACTTCAAGAGGTAATGACAACAAAAGCAAGTTTCATGCTAAAGCCTTTTCCGGGCTTTAGCAAACCCCACCATCTAGTCTGACAACGCTGACAAGGAAATCAGTGCTTCTGGAGAGGAACCAGCCCCTGGGACTCAAAAGTCACGCAATTATTTCATCTAAAAGAGTAAAGCAATGAGAACACTGGTCCAAAGTCTTTCTTATGATCAGCATAAAAACACAAAAGAATCTCCTCTCAAGAAAACAGAGCGCCAGGTCCCTGCTGCAGACTTGGGGGCTTTGCAGAATGAAGAGAGTGTTAGCATCTGACCAATCTAGTGATTCAAGGTTTGGGATCTTCAGCATTTCTCACTGTAACACAAAGCTTCCCACATTTCAGCTTTACCTCCTCTTTGGAGAGATGTGAATCAACACCCCAAGTCACTCCATGGTGAACTGTTACACAAAAAAAGACTTGCATAATTTCTCATCTACTTAGTGGTTTGGGGAAAAAAAAGGCCAAACAAGAAGAAAGTTTCAATGAAGAGGAATGAAAATGGAAGAATCTAAACGACTATTTACTCCCAGCTGCACTAAAAGAGCTACAAGCCAAAGCTCTGCTGGCAGTTGAAAAGGAGGAAAAGACTGTTTTTGTCAACTGACTGTAACAAGTTCATGCACATCAGGTACAGTCTGCTTTATAAATTTGTATCTTGAACATTCATAAAGAAAACCATCTCCCCTCTGTGCACTCGTTAGACATAAGAGGACGTTTCTGAGTCCACATTCATGCAGGTGTCTGCATGCCATGCACTCCAGCCTTTGCATAAGGTGGCTGTTTGTTCCACACAAGCCCCTCAACACCCGACTGCAGAAGCAGCAGGCCACATTATTACCATGCAGACACAAAAACCCCATACCTGCTTATGTGTCCTTCCCTGGCAAAAGCAAGTGTGCCCTAACCACAGGTATGGGTAAGCTTCAGTCACTTTAGCTTTTAATTAATGCAACTACAAAGGCCTTTTGATGACAGAAGAAGGACTCCCATAGACTTCAAAGCATTCATGAGGAATGCTTTAGGGAAGAACAGAAACAAAAGCATTTTGATTATTTTGATGAGACTCGTATTATAAAACATCTTCCTGGAATCAAAACACTTTGGTTTCTTCAGCATGTTCTAGCATGTATTTCCCACAGCACACAGAGCATCAATATCCAGTTGATGCACAAGCAAAAAAACTCCTTTTTTAATAAATAACTTTCAGGCCACTATCCTATACCTACATACACCTCTCCAGAACTGCTAAAAAAACACACTGTTTCAGATTCAGTGTTCTAGACAGAGAAAAGCAACAATTAAAATAATGTTTTGGGCAGGTTGTACTTTGGTTGCACTTTACAACAGCATCATGCTCAGAAGTTTACTTCTCTAAAGCAGTCTAGAAGTTTAATCATTTAACCAACCATTTTAACGTGCCAGGCATCCTCTGCCATTCTCTGGCATTTTCAGAAAGGCTCTGGCTACCTGGGATGCACCCAAACACTCACAGTCTTGCTGACCACAGCTAACACCAGACAGTAACAGGACACCCATCTGGAATGAGCTCAGCCTACTGAAACCAGTCTCAAGGTCACAGTCACCTCTTTCCAGGTGATAAGCTAGAAAACACTGCATCATGCTAGTAACACTTGGCAAAGAAATACTACACATGTTCATGGTGGTAATTACAACAGCACCAGTTCTTGACGAGCACCAGAGCACCAAAGCACCAGCAGAAGCCACTGAAATTAAAGGTAACTCTCTCTGTCACATTCCTTAGTTATTGATAATCCAAACTAAGATAATTTACCTAGTGTCAACTCCTATTATAAGGTCTTACAACTACAGTCCAAAAAACCCTCAAGTTCAAAACTGTTTATTTATTTACTTATGATAGTGGGGGAGGTGGGAGTTGAGCTGAGAAAAGATTGAGAAACAGACAGGCAGACATAGATAAAACAACGTCACTCATGATGCTGGAGCTTAAGACCTGGTTCCTTTTCCCATCCTATCTGCCATTTCGCAATCATGGATCCTTACAGTGATAAGTCAGTTCTTCCTGGAATACTCAATTAAAAATGAATTACACAAATAAAATACATAAAAGTAAAATACAAATTTTATCTAAAAATATCAACAAACAGAAATTATTTCTTAATTATCAAATAACAGCACTCTTCGGTGGGGAATATCTTCCATAATCTTAGAATAAGGATTAAAGACTACTCTTCCTTCAACAGAAGCAAAGAAGTTGAGATATGAACCATGGAGCAGCAAAAGGTGTACAGAAACAAGAAGCATTTTGGAAATGTACAGACTAAAACAGTTACACAGTTCACACTTGCATTTACTGGATCACTCCATGGAGTGGAAGATTTCAATGAGCAAAGGCATAAATCAAAGGAAAGAAATGCTATACAAATTGAGTTAACAATAGATGAAGAAGTTCAAAAAAAGCTTTTAAAAATCTTTCTTCAAGCCAGTTAGTTCATTAATTTTTACATTACATGTATTTTATATATATAACAATATCATAATATCATATATATATAATTACATATAAATTTCACATGCCTCCTAGTTATGCTATAAGAATTGGTCTTTTCTCAACAGGGGCTCACTTATAAAAACAAACAAACAAAAATATATACCTTTATGAGATGCATTAATTCTGTAACAAGTCTTGCTTTCTGGGCATTTATTTCTTTGATGTGCATATTTGCTTTCTCAGACTCATGTTCTAGATTGATAGCATCTTGCTCCATCTCTCTTAAACTACAGGAAGAAACAATACACTGTTAATCTTGATTTTTAACAAAAAAGAAAAAGTACAGAAATACCCAAATTCCTAATTTCCGTTGTGATAAACTGAGTTAGCAAAAGTAAAATTTGAATTTGCCTTCTTAAATTTTTTAGACATATCAGAGAACTAAATTTTAAATGCATGAAGTTCAGAAAACAAAATAGCATAATTAAAGTAAACTAAATTTTAGATGAGTGTAGGCACTCAGTAACCACAATACTTTATTTTTGTTCACTTCAGATTTTTAAAAAACAAATCAGTGCAAATGTAGCATTTTTCTTCTTTTCTTATTTCCTTGAAACAATTCAAGGGGGCAGAGTCAATTATGGATTGATAAGCTCAGGTTAAACAACTGTGCTCCTCAGGGAGATGCAGAGCCCTGGAAACCTCCACAAACGGCCCAAAGCACAATCCAGGAAACTGCAGACCAGTCAACCATACTTTACTCCCTGGAAAAGTCATGCAGGGAGAACAAATGCGGACATTTCCGCTGGGAAGGCAGAGCAGCGCTCCTGGCAGCAATATAGGCTGAGCACAGGCTGTCTGGGAGCACATCCGTGGGGAAGGAGCCAGGATCTTCGCGGGAGCTGGCAGGTCCAGAGCCAGCAGTGAGCCCTGGAAGCCACGAGCACCCAGCACCTCTCTGCACTGCATGGGCACAAGTGGAGCCAGCAGCTTGAGGAAAGTCACCATCCTCCTCTGCTCTGCACTCACTAGGCTGCATCTGCACCCTGAGCCCATCTCACCCTCACCAGATACATCAGCAGATGCTGAGAAGCTGCAGCAAGGTCTATGGTGGGACACCAAGGTGCTGGGAGGCTGCTGCACACCTCGTCTGAAGGGAAGCTGGAGAGCTGAGCTTGCTCAGCCTGGAAAAAAGCCGGCATAAAGGGGCCAACCTAACAGCAAACCCTTAGTTCCCTCATGGGTACTGAGAGAACACAGACAGGCCCACTAAAGACATGCACGGGGGAAGGATGAGACACCACAGGTGAGAAAAGTGAAAACAAGACAGGCCCAAGCTGGGTATCTGGACGTACTTTTCCCTCCATGAGTGCAGCCAAGCAGCAGAGCAGGTTGCCTGAAGACGCTGCACAGTGTCCACAGAGGTTTGTGGATACAAAACAAGGCAAAATAAAGCTGTGAGGAACCTAATTTGAGCTCATTCTTGATCCTACATGGGAAGATGGTTGGACTAAAGAAATCTGAAAGTCTACCCCAAAATCCATGATTCTGTCATTGTATATTACCTTCAAAATTAAGTTCCAACTTTATGTATAAATTTTTATATATGAAATAGAAATCTATTGTGTCTAAGAATGGTTATATTCACTGCAAGGAGTATTTAATCTCATTTCTATCTCTATAGAAAAAACATCTACATTATAACAGCACATCTCGTAAGAGCCTTCTCTGTTATTGTGTCAGCAGTCTTTTCCTTGCTTTAAAATTAAAGAATGAAATTATATCTTTCTGGGAGAAGATTTAATCAAATATTGAGGTAGTTTAGGCAGAGGGTCCATCTCTCTCCTACCCTCAAACTATCCTTGTAAAACAATGCAACAATAAAGAAAGCAAGTAGACCTATATCCCTAACAAACCATATAGCAAACTTTACAGGGTTAGAGGCTAAGTTCACATCACACTGTTTGGGGGTATCTCTCTTCATAGCAAACTGGCCCCTTATCATTCCCACAGCTCTAGGGCTAGGGCTTTTCAGAGACAATGTTGTGGAATTGCACAGGGTCTGATGCCTGGGGGTGCCTGTCTATAATGCCCTCTGAGCACAAGTTCCAAAGCAGTTTCCCCTGAATAAGAACAGCGCTTTGCTCCTGACAGAAGAGCTGGCTGCAGAGCACCACAAAGCCAGAAAAGAACGTTAGATACTTGGATAGGCAGTGTCCAACCTTCTTTCTTGCTCTTCATGCATTTATGGTGTCATTTAAACATGTGATATCACAAGAAAAGACTACAGTAATGTCTAAATAAATTAATGCAGTGATGCCTCACTAGAGTCCTATGATTATTACAGTAATCTCTGTGGGATGTTGTTAAATGTAAACTGCTGATTACTCTTTAAAAGCACGGCACAGTAGAAAGAGCTATTAAAACTGTTCTTGTCTCATACACAACACCGTTTGTCTGAATTCCTACCTGTCATGCTTCACAGCAATTTTGGATTCTAACTGTCTTCTTTTGTTTCCTCTCTCTAAAAGCTCCTTCTTCTGTTGTCTAAGTTCATTGTCTCTTCGTTCCACATGTTTCTGTCTTTCAAACAAGGCAATCAACTGCGCATCCAATGACTCCAGTATACTCTTAATTTCCTGAAATTAAAGTATTAGAAATCACATCATCAGCATTCTTGCTTTTCTGATACCACCCTAACACATGCAAACAAGCTGTGTTTATCTGGCAGTTAAATTGGTAGCTGTGCATATCATACTCAACACCAAAATAAATTTCTACCTGTTGCTGGCTTTCCAGTTGTCTTCTTTCATCTGTATCCACTGAAATAGTGAGAAACTGTGCTGCCTTCAGGGATGTATTGCTAGAGAGAGTTTGGTTTGTATAAGCAGACACTTTAACAATGTATTTTTCCTCTGCTGTGTACATTTGCTTGAATTTGGTTTCATGTATGACCTAAAAAAAAAAAAAAGAAAAAAAAAGAGTTTGACAAAAGCCTTAAGGCAATGCTTTTCATAAAAAAACAAACAAAAACAAAACAAAACCAAACAAGGAATCTAGTTGCAAAATAAAGAATTCAAGCTCATACAACTCTCTGAATTGTTAACATGTCTTCATAAAAACTGATAAAAAGTTTAATACATCATTGTACTTGCAATTTAGGTCAGCCAGCAAAAAGATTTTAAGATACTGTTATATTGCCATAAACAATAAACAATTAAACAGCTTTCTACTACTCAGATAGATGAATTACTTCTAACTCTATTACAGGATTTTACCATTTTCTATTAAGAATATTACAGATACAGACCTTGGTAAGGCCTATTAATGAATACTGTATCATGAACAAGAATTATATTGGGCATAGATGATAGCAAAGGTAGGCTGTGTACCTCGGAATCTCAAGTACTTAAAAAGTGTAACTGAACTGTCAAATAAGTTGTAAAGCATAAACTTTGTTTAAGCAGCTATGCTGCAGTAAAAAATGGTTTAACATATATTTACTATTTTTAGATTATCTTAAATATTACATATAACGAAGGCTTTTATCCTAAGACAAGGTACTGCAGTACTTCAGAAGATAAAAACTCTCCAATAACTCAGGAAGAGTAAAAACACTTGTAAGACAAAATAAATCTGACTAGTGACTTCCTTTTTCCCCGTGCTATCAACCCAGCACCTGCAATATTCTCCTGATATGGTTTCTGGACACTGCAAGCTCTGTTTAATGGCTTTTACTTTGCATCACAGCTCACTCTGGAGTTGAGAACACTCTCAGCTCATTCACATGCTTTGTCAGCTTTACGAAAACAGCTCTCTGGCAAAGTAAAGCTTTCCAGGAGGTTTGAAAAAAAATGTTAAAAATAATGCATTCTTCAACATAAAGTAATAAAAGCTAAAAGAAAAAAAACACAACTGCACTGAGAGAGTGTCATGCACAAAATATTTAGGAGTGGCTTATCTTTCCTCTAGATCAGTGATTTTCCATTTGCTTCCTCTAGAGCTCTGAAAAGAACAGGGTGCCCAAAGAACAACTTTAAATTGGTCACAAAATATATCTCCAAGACACAGGTTTCTGCTTTATCCTGTGACAAACAGAAAGTGCTGAAAGAACTTCAGTTCTAAAAGAAAAATGCCTAGATTGGCTTTTTTTCTCCCCAGCAGAAAAGCATTTTCCTTTAGGATTCTCTCCAGTTTAACTTTTCCTCATTCTTAGAGCATAAAAAACATTGAGTGCAAGAAGGAAGAACAGCTGGCCCAACAGAACAGAATTTGCTCACTATATAAAGATCTAATACCCTAAATTTCCCAAAATCACAATTCATTCCTCTCAGAGAGCCCTCCTCCACTTGGGAGAGTTTCCTCTTAGGGCAAGGCAGACGGCTGCTATCGGACAGAGCAGTGAATAAAGACTTAAGTTGATACCTGCTATGTCCATCAACCACCCAGCAATGATTAGCTCTCGAGAGCCCAAGAGAAAACAGGGTACCACCAAGGGCTCTCAGCCTCTTCCTTAGAATTGAAAAGTTTTTATACAGTACTCATCACAACAAATCATAACTGAAGTTACACAGCAGAACGGGTTAGAAATTGAAGAGAATAGGCATTAAACAACTCTCTTTAACTGTCGTTTTAAACACTAGAAAGAAGAAAAATTAAACAGGAGAACAAACAAACAAAACCCTGGAGTTTCTTCCCCTTGTGCATAAAATTTTTCCACTTTCCACTTTTTTTCAGGTTGACAGTACCTTATACTATTGTTTTATTAGAACTTATCCAGAATATTTCAGGCACTTACAAAAAGTCTGAGCTATAAAACATGCCTAGTGCTTTTATTATACTTAAACAACTTCACACAATTGACTTGGAGTGCAAGTAGACCAAATATTTCCTGAGAAGCACTGCATTAGAGAAGCTGGATTTGTTAAGATATCTTATAAAATGCTTTTGTGTAGTCAACTGTTCTCATTTAGAAACCACAAATAAAGGGCCCTAAAGTTCTGCAGTCTCCAAACTACCTTGCCAAAGAATTTTCTAAGCAAAACTCTAGACCATCAGTGTGTTTGTGCTATTTAGAACATCTCACCCTTTCAATCATGTTCTTGGTCTTCTCTGTGCCAACAGGGACATCATGAACACGATACTGGAAGCAAAGATAACTCATCACAGGACGAGGAGCATCAAATAACTCTCGTAAATATGAGAAAAATCCATATCGGCTAAAGAGGAGAAAAAGAGTATCACAAATAAAATCTGTTAGACAGGGAAGCTGAAGTTACTGAAGCATTGAAAAAAATTCCACTAATCCTGAACCCATTTAGTAATAATTTGCTTTGCAATGAAAATCTTAATGGATAGCAGTGTCAACAAAGTATTAAGCTTAAAACCATTTCCAACTAGTAACTGGATACTAACTGTAGTTCTTCAATAGGTCTTGAAGGTTTGGCTTCAGCAAATGACTCGGCAGGTGCACACACAGCATTCACTCTCAGCTTCCGATGATCGCGCATCTAAAGACAGACTACATTAGATAACCTGGCTAAGGAGAAGTGTGAAAGAAGAGAAATACACCACATGGAAATAAAATACTTGTTGAAGAAGCATTTTACAGAATTACAATGTTGAACTGACTTAAATCATACAAAAAGTCACAAAAATACAAACTGGTTCAGAAACAACCGAGTTCTCTGAAAGCCAAGCTCAGCTAATAGGAGTAAGAATAAAAGCAAACCAAAGAAATCCACAGCCTGGTGCTCAAGGTAGGTAACTAAGGGGTATCCTAATGTGCATGCACATAATAAGGAAGGCCGCTCTCTTTCAGGCTGTATGGTCAGTTTGCACAAAAAAATACAGGGCAGATGAGCGGCTAGAGAGGCCTTGTAAAACCTAGTGCTAACAGGGCTGAACAGATGTTTGATTTACACAACAGATCAAGTTCAGCCTTGTAAAGCAGCCTTGCACTGCATCCCACAGTTACGTAGGCAAGTAGAGCCCCCAAAATCTCAGATTACACCACGATTGCCTTGTGCAATCATGATGAGCTTTTGCAAAAGGCAGGCAGTATTTGAAAAAGGCAGGACAGTTTGTCCTTAGCTATGCTCTGCCTGTGGATAACACTTGGGAAGAGCTACGACAGCTAACGCTGCACCTCGCAGCTTCCTCCAAGTCATCTCTCATCTGTCAAAGGGAACAATCTACCTTTCCTCATCGTTCCATGGAACAGCAGCATTGGGAAAAACAACCCTGGTTTCCTGCTTGGACCACTGTCTTCTCCGAAAAGATGCCCTCTTCTCTCTTTAATTAGTAGGCAGTGCAAATGCTTGGTACTTAATTAGCAGTTCTTTGGCTTTGTCTTATTTTTTTCTATTGTTTTTGTGAGAAGTTTTTCTCTTCAGAAATTGTTGCCTTGTCAAGCCAGACAGAACTATTTCTAAAAGAAAAAATGTTCTTCATTTTCCTGATCCTTCCAGTTGCTCTAGACCTTGGAAAACCTTGTATATAATTAAAGCAAAAGAAAGCCTCTGACTAATTTCTATTAGCCATTATGCTGCTCTTATCTGGAAAATCAATTTAAAAGAAAATGTTAATATACATAGACCCCAAGCTATAGGACTCCTATACCAATTTTAATCAGCTTTTAAAATATGAGACTACTTGCCTCAAGAAGAAATCTTTCCATATCTTCTTGGCTCTCAAAAACAAAAGCCCTCATGTCATTTGAAGAAATATGATTTTCAACATATTTAGCATGTCTGTTGTCTTTCATGTTGATCTGCTCATTTAGGAAAAAAAAAAAAGGATAAAGGGAAGTAATGTAGAGAGACTGACTTGATCCATCTGCACTCAAAATTCCCCATTTTAAACACTCAGATGACAACTCGACCCATTTAATGAAACCAAGCACAAAGTTTACATATCTTTAAGGTTAAATCCCAACCATTTCATAGCCAAACCCTGAAATATCTCACAGAAAAATTGTGCTCACTTGTTGGTCATTCATAAGTTTCCCAGTGCTCCACTACGTGCCACATCATCTCCTCCTTTTCCTCCATCCCCAGTTGTACAATTGCAACTGCCACCTATCCTGGCTCTGCTCCTGTGCTACTAAACTTATCTCTCTGCCTAGAAGCAACTAGGCTAAGGAATTCAAATACTGAAAACTCCACATTCCTGAGGCTTTCACATGCAGCTCCCTTCAACTTGAACACTGTGAATACCAACTAATACAAATATTAGGAATTAGGAATTGCAAAGCCCTGGAAAAAAGCCAGAATGAATTATCTTCTAGTTCTTAAAAAAATGCACAATTTAAGATAGATGAAGCTTTCCATATCTGAGAAAAATGTTGATGTAGAGTAGCTGACTTGTATTATGTCTCTATATGTCAGGAATGAAGACAAAATTAAACAGAACTGTAACTAGAGGTAGCGAAAGGCTGGATAGACTAACTTGTTCTTTTCTACCTAGAATTTATAAATAAGAAAGGCTAATTTACAGTTTATCAGAGAAAACAAATCTAGACATCTGTGGATGTTACAGAGTTAATGAAGCCTAAAGATAAAAGCAATGGCCATCAGAAAAAGGTATGCGCATAACTAACTTGATGTGGTCCTTTGGGAATAAATGGGAATCCCTGGTAGGAAGAGGAAATACCACCTCTTTATTATGTTGACTAAGAAGTATTTTGAACACCTCTACAGTATACATAGCTGTACAGTAAAAGCATTCTGCATACAGCATTCCTACAAAGCACAGGAAGTGCTGTATAACACTCGATGGACACTATATTTAAATTCTCAACATATATTAGTAAAATAAGCTTGCAGTTCTGAAGAAGAGAAGAGCACTAGAGTTCTCCCTCTTGGTGCGCAGTACAGTTCATATGCGGCCAGGATGACAGTGGGAGAATGCTCTAAAATACTGTTAGTCTCTGATAATATAGTCCTGCTGTTCTCAGTACAAAGACCGTTAAAAACAAACAAAACCAACAACAGGCAGACTCGGTGTTGCTGAGCCTGTGGCTGGCAGTGCAGAGCAAGCTACAGAAACACCTGGGGATCACAGTGACACCCTGTAAGCCCCGCGCAGCAGCTGGTGCTAAGAGCAGGGAGTTAACTGCAACTACTGCTGCTTTTTTAAGAAGCCACTTAAGCCTCAGTAATGGGCTTAATGTACCTTGGAGGAAATCTGCAATGGGCACCTTGAGAAAGGACAGCACATGCGAGGGGGAGGATACCACACCACGTTACTCACTGTAGTGTGTTATTGCATTGCTCACAGGAATCGAAACACAAACACTTCTCTGTGCTAAGGTGCACTCTATGCAATCAGCACCTAATTTGATAACACATAGCAATCACTCTTGAAAAGCATCAACAAAGAGAAACCACACATATTGGCTGATAAGTAGTCATATATAAATAAAGTTCCTTACTTCAAGCATCATGGGCTCACAAACTTGTTTTCTGAACTTGTCAGTGTTCTTCCTTAGCCACATAAGAGCAGAGTGGGTGTCTCGGAACTTCCCCTTAAGCTTCTCCTCCTTTATGTTCATTACATTATCCAGTTCTACAATGCAATCAGCTATTCCTGTAATTTAAGACACAGTTTTAAATACAGTCCACAGCAAGCACACAATATAGTTGGTATTCTCCCGTATTTAGTAACAACACTACTTCAACAGCAAGGTTAACAGAAGATTAAGACTTCATCTTCCCACAATCAAATTTCAAAAATACCACTTATCTCTGAAACCAATTTTAAGAACTAATCAAAGCTTAAATATTAGAACAAAATGAAATGTTACTCAAAAGTAAAACCAACTGTGTTGATACAGCATTTATAAACAGTAAAAATATAGTCCTAGAGCAATCTGTCTTCAAATTTGGTTCAACCTTTTTATTTAAAATCAAAAATGCTTTGAGAGAAAATCAGCAGTGAATACAAAAAAAAAAGAAATTTATGGGATTTATTTCATGTTTGCAGAAATACAAAGGTACAAGAGCACACCAGGAAGAAAGGATTTCTTATTGAAAAGAAAGGAAATTAAACACTTTCTATCTAACCAAAAAGTAATAAATTTTTTTTAAAAAAATCTTTCCACTCTAAGCAAGTTACCTCATTTTTTCCATACATCATTCTCTTCTTGAGGTCCATCAGACATATCAATCAGATATGTTAAAGTAAAGGTGTTGGTCCCTATGACATATTAAGCACCAGACAGATGGGTATGTGCAGCAGGTGTGAAACAAGTATGACATCCCAAGCCCTACTAAGCTAAGCTTCTTTATTTTGGTTCTTAACAGAAAAAAAAAAAAAAGAAAAGAAAAGAAAAAAGAAAAAAAGGAAATCCTAGGCTAACACAAAGGAACAGAACAATTAAGGTTAGCTGAAGTTCACCTAAAAAGGACAAAAGGAGGAAGAGATGCTAATGTCCTGCTCAAAAGATCACTTTAAACATTGTATTTTCAAAAGTAGCCAAAGTGGCTTCATTTTTCTGCCTCTGAAGAAGAATTCAGTTTCACTTAATCACAGAAAAAGTACAATTGTCAAGGAGGTCTCCTCGCTCACTCAGCTATTTAACTTTCTTTTAACAAAACTGCTAATAGCAAGGAATACTGCTATATACTTAAGATAAACATAATTATAAGGCTTGAAGAAACTTCAGAAATTATTGCACCACAGCAGGATAGTAAGTACGTTCTGTAAGCATGCTCTTGAAACAAGAGCAAGAGACTTACTTTTCCTTTGCATTTCTTGGTTATTTTTCTCTGTTCTTAGATCACTAACATCACTATCAATATTTGCCCTTTCTTCTTGCAAATGCTTCAGCTCTTTGTTAACAGCATCAATTTGTGGTTGAAGGTTTTCAGAGACCATGGTTGAGAGCTCATTCTGCCAGTCCTCGATCATCTTACGAGTGTTGTGTATTTTTTTCTGTCTGTCCATTTCTTCATCTTTTTTCATTCTCAAAGCTTGATTAATTTCTTCAATCTAAAAACATTTAATATTTCCCACATTTAAAAAGTTCAGTATACAAAGCCTTGAAAAACTAAGACATCCATGAAACAGATATTAAATGCTGATTTTAACTGTGCGCTAAAACTGAGGCTGTTTTAGTAACAGTTTAAGAACTAACAAGGTTTTGTTAGAATTTAGAATGTTTAAGTAAAACTACAATCAAGCCTTTACATTTTTGTAAAGTTCCTTTATTTGTATCTAACAGAAGCTTAAGAACTCCCTTAATACACTTCAAACTGCTAACACTGCATAAAGTTGCAGAAAGTGCAACTTTAGCTCTGCCCTCTTGTGTTCAACTCCAGCATTTCCTGATGGTATACTCATGAGTATCAGTAACTCAGTTTTGCAGCAATTTTTGAGTTCTCTTTTTAAAGGATGCTAGATGCATATTCTTAGTTAACAGAAGGAACAACTTCAGCCTCTCACACAAAATATTTGAGGGAATGTTCAATGCTGAATGCATTACTTTAGTGGCCTAGCTTTCCACTCATAATAGTGGAAAAGATGGTTGCATAGGAAGGCTTGTAAATACATAGCGCATATGCACAATATAAATTCTGAAAGTTCATTTCATCCAAGTAAATGATTTAAACAACATAAACCTCTCGGTGATACCCTGTTCTAGTAACTGGTATTGCTTTGCAATGGTACTTCTGTTTTGCCTAGAAGATACAAAGCTCCATAGTGCACTGAAGGGAGTCGAGCACTTCAAAGCTCTTCTAACCTTTCCAGGTAGACTTCCCTCTCCACTGACAAAAGAGTAGACGGTATGTGTGCAGGTACATATATGTATGTGTATACACACAAACACACACACACACACGTACACATAAATCACTACAGAATTTAAAAAGCAGTAGTTTACTTGAATGCAGTATGTGCTACATCCAGTATTGAATTATTACATGAGGAAGGAAGCACCATAAAAAGTAATATTGATCAAAACTCTTACTTGTTTATCCTTCTTCTCCAAAGCATCTTGCTTTTGTTTACATTTTTGGGAAGTGTCTTTGATTTCAGCAGCCTGCACACAAAGACATACATAAATTAGACAGTTGTATACATTCAGTTACAGCTATATTTGTAAAAAGCATCCAGTCATATTTTTAAGGACATTCTATACATGCATAACTAAGTACTTACTTCATAGCTCAGTACAGACAAAAGCCTACTCATCAGTCTCTTATAAATCCTACTTGTATCTGTAACACATGTGTATTCAGAAATTTATGAAAAAAAGAATATTGGCTTTTAATCTATTCACAATAGAATATATTCACAATATCAGCATGAGATTTGCAAACTCAGACATGACAGATAAAAGAAGTCTCATAACCCTGTCTTGATTTCAATAAAAATATTTTACAGTTAGATCCTTACACTTCAAAATGCTCACTCTTTCAAAAACAACTTTACCACAGAAACCTTAGACTTAACAGTCAAAATGTAATTTTACCATGAACTTAAGAATAAGAAAAGTCTTACTTCCCAGCGCCAGGAACAGCCAAAACAGTATTTGTAAAGGTCATTTTACCTCTGCAGCTTACCATGCTAGAGCTACACAGCTGAGCACGGTTGACTCTTTTCCTATTCCGTTCAGTTTTCATGGAATCACAGAATAAATTCCGCTGGAAAGGAGCTCATGCTACCTGCATCCAGCTCTTACTAAATGTGTCTACTCAGACACTTGTGGGGTCAAGTTAAACTGTCAAGGTTTAAAAAGAAAAAGGAAAAAAAGAAAAAAAATCCCACAATCTCATTGGGATTTCCCATTTTAGAGCTTACGTCCATTGCTCATCATCTCTTTTACCATCTGTCTCTGCGACCCTCTCCTATCCTCTAGGAAGGAGGGAAATGAGTAGGAGCTTGGAAGGCCCATGATATCTCTGACTCAAAGGGCTACCCAGAAAGGGAAGTGAGAAGGTAAGAAAACAACTTGGTGACATGTAGACTTCTGTTAAAGTGGCACTAAGAGAGCATAGGAACTAAACTGCAGCGCAGCTAAAGTAACCGAAAGAAAAGATCTCATCTGGAAAAACTGATCAGAAAAAGCTACTAAAATTGCAGACTGCACAAACACTTTGGAACGATGTGCACTGTGCTTTGCTACAAGTTAACTTCTCCTTCCACAGAGGAATGGGAGCACTTTGGATAAATTCAGTACAGATTCAAAAAAAAAAAAGAAAAAAAGAAAAACATAGGACCCTTTCACTGGGTGGAAATCCTTCCTACAAAGAGTCACAACCTAAAACACAACAAGAATTGAAAAAAGTAATAAATAAATGCAGAATTCCTCTCTCACAACCTAAAATACACGTACAAAAGTAATATTTTGACTCCGCAGTTGTCTGCATGATGTCAATGTGAAACAACAGGGTGTGATCTTGCAGTTGACTGCAAGAATATTGATTCCATGCTGCTCTCTCCACAGATCTCTGCTAGGCATCCTCAAGAGAAATGTCTCTCCTGGGAAACAGTCAGCTGCAAAACGACCAGAAAACTATTCTGAAAGCTTTCAAAGTCAGAATAGTGGGAAAGAAGTCAAACTGTGTATTTCCAATTGTCATATACTTTTAGGATAGATTCTGGGACTAGGGTCTGATTTTGTTTTTGATAGCACGACCACAAAACACCGTTCATACTGACAAACACTGCTCAAAATAGCATTAAGCAGCCCATGATGTGCAAATGCCTTTAAAGGAGTTGGAGGGGAAACTATTCTAGGTTTCTCTTCTGAAATTTTATCACCCTCTCCCTGCAAAATGGGCTTATCTTTCTTCAGAACCTCCCAGCATCCAAAGCACGGTTTTTCTAGCTTTCTTTAATGTAACCAAGTCCTTAAAAGGGTTTAAAACAGAGAAGGGCAACAGAAGCTGCCACACAGCCTCCAGATGCATTAAGTGCTTCCTGTATTTAATATGTCTTTACCTTCAGTTTGACTCCTCCTAGGGAAAATTTGCAAGCATGTTGGCCTGGTGTTCAGCAAGGAAGTCCAAGCAAGCCGTGCTGCAGAGATGGTTTATCTCTCTGCTCTCACAAAAACACCCTCCAGCAAAGTTTTACGAGCTCAGGTTTACAGTCAGGTTTACAGTTATTTGATAAGCAATATAAGCGATATAAGCCTGGACCCAAAGGCCTAAGGAAAGCTGGGTTACCTACAGGTCTATATGTTAGACAGGACTTCTAATGTTTCTATGCTGACAGGACTGCTTATACTTATTGCCAAGCTGAAATTATATTTAAAAACAGCTTTTATGCCAAGCACGCAGTTGTATTTCTTTCATCATAAAATCACATATTAATCAATTCATGTTGGTCATAGCATAACTATCTTCGACATACTCATAAAATGTTTCATTTAAAGAGATCAGTTTTTAAGTTCCAATCAATTCATGCAATGTCTCTGAAGAAATGAAAAACTTCTTGCAGAAGCGCCAATTCAAGCAATTTTAAGGTACATTATTTAAAAGCCTCAAGGCCTTGCCTTAGGTTAAGAATGGTCGCATGATCGCACAGGTTCTGTATCAATAAGGAATTCACTCCACTTTCACAGGCCAGTAAAAAACAAAGGTAGGGGTGAGGGAAGCCCCAAGCCCCTCAAAAGACTTACTCCATTATAAAAGTTCACAAAGTACCCTATATCTATAACATAACAATTTGCAATAATATCAAGAAAACTTAAGACTCTGCCTAGATTAATAGGCAGCTGATAACTTATCTGAATATATCTTAACAGAAAAGGGGCTAAGAAAGATGTGTAATTATCCTGAACATCTTGGTACGTGTCTGGTGTAATTCTAGCATCCATGGCACAGCCAGGCACACAGGGCATTGCCTACGTCTCTCTTTTCTATGCCAAGATTTTTCACTCCGTACAAATCCTTCAGGAGAAGAAAAAATACACCTAATACATTCTCCAGGCCCAAAGAGATACCACTTTGGCATAAAACTAACCTTGGAAATGTTTAGAGTAGTCTTGTATTCCATAAGTGTGAATTCAGCAAAGAAACATGTTGATTCAAGCATTTAGGCAGGTCAGCCAGCACATTCTCCAATTTTCCTTCCACAATTCTCTAGCAAATAATCTATTCCAGGCAAGCTCTTTGCAAGTTTAAACTAAAATGCTTACTTTTTCTAGGTTTCTAACATAAATAGAATGTAACTTCTACATTAAGATAGCCCAAGACTACTATAAATTGAAGCAATAGCAGAACTTCTTCCTGATTACAAGAATATATCACTAAAATATTAATTAAAAATGAGTGATATAATTAAACCCTAGCTGTAGAAGCACAGCTCAGCATTTAACAAGCATGAAGGCTTTAGTGCATTATGAAAATTAATCTCAAGTTTTCAGCTGCTAAATTCCCTCTAAGGAAGCACATTTACTATCCACTATTAAAAAAAATTAAGAACTTAAACTTCAGTCAAATTGAAATATTTTTTAAAAATCACAGTCTAATAAAATCTTAAGCTACCAGAGAGCACATAACTCAAATATTCCTGCAAGTTTTGTTCTTAAAGGATCCATTCAGAAAGAATATTTTTTAATGATAATATACTGGCCAAAATAGTATCAACTGGTCTGATTTATAACACACACTTGAACAAAAACTGCAGTGGTATAAAAAACAGAAAAGCTTTATCTCATAAAGCATAGCTTCACAGAAAACTACACTAAAGGCAGATATTTTAGACTGATTTTTTTCTAGCAGCAGCAGCTTGTATGTAAAACATTGCATGATTACTGGTCAATCTTTTCTCAAAAAGCTCATCAGAAAACTGATACCAACCTGGGAGGAGTAGCTGACAGCCCTGAGGGCTGTGCTGCCATCCAGAGGGACCTGGACAGACTGGACCACTGGGCAGT
>JAUBOD010000581.1:3310158-3321176 GCA_032353885.1 Nothura maculosa
GGTACCACTGAAAAAAAATGGTCCTCCCTATTCTATTCTATTCTATTCTATTCTATTCTATTCTATTCTATTCTATTGCAAAAATCTATTGGGATTCATGCAATGCTTACAGCAAAAATAAGTCACAGTGGATATAAGCTAGCTGTAGGATGGGGCTGGGGAATGAAGATGTAAGCTGACCTTTTATAAAAAAGGTGACAAGGAGGGTAAATTGGAAGACAAAAATACATGGTCTTACCAGCAGCCTGGCAGCTTCCCAGGCTCAGGGATATGTCATCCAGTGCCACAAGTCCGCAGTCCCAAAAGCTTTTACACCAGCTCACAAAGACAACCTGCAATACAAGAGGTAACTTTCAGGTATCCTGCAGAGGTTTTTTTTTTTCTGTTGTTGTTCAATAAAAAGTGTTATCACATTTTTAAGTTAAATGATGTAGCTCTGTATTCAATTATGTCATTAGTAGAACTGCTACTTTTTAGTATATCAGAAAGTATGACTCATTGCAGTTGTTGTTCCCTCCTCCCAAAACAAAAAACAAAACAAAACAGACCATCTCAAATCTCAAATGCCATCAGATGCCCTATCCTTACAACCTGCTTTGGAATTTTGTCCCTAGGAAAATAGATCTGAATGAGCAATGCAGAGGGATGGCCAGCAGAAATGGCCTGAGTAAAAGGCAAGTAAAGAACAGCAGCAATGAGATAAAAGTGCTATATAGCAGGGGATTCCTCAAAAACGCCATGAGGGCACAGTACCACAGAGCAGGAGGCAGGCATCGCTCACAGGACTCGTCTGGGTACCGTGAAGATTGGGAACAGATGTCTTGTTCTGAGATGTCCGCTTTTCCTAGTCATTAGTTACGGCGTGGAAAATAAAAGTCACTCAAGATTTTAAATATATAGCCAATGAAGTGAAAGAAGCCACCAAAACTGTAAGATTCCCAACTGCCTTTCCCCAAGGTTGACACAGATCTGTTTAGATTAGAGGAGAAACAATAAGGCTTATTTTGTGAAAATACTGCTGGCAGTTTTATTTGCCTAACTACTGCAAACCATCTGCAGGACCACTGGGGTTATGATCGTAGTCTGGGAAGAGTTTTTCAAAACAATTCCTTTGTGATGAGGTCTGAGTTAGTAGCTGGAGACAGATAAATGTCACTTGTAATGATTTAATGCTCCAGAACTGGAAACTCCTCACTTCCACACTGGAGGTTCAAGGTTGACTGACAAATTTCATGCTGGTACAAAAATGTAACTAAAATTACTGTATCAGTATCCTTCATTTAGGAAGTCCTCTTTAACAAGGTCCTAACACTTTCAGCACTGTCATTATGCAGGATTTTGCCAGATTGCTTTGCTGTATACTATTTATTTATCCATGTGCTTGTGAAACAGCCTGGGAGGCAACTACACTTCCATTTCTCAAAAACATATGGATTCTGCTGCCTAGAACAAAGCTATTTTCAAAATCATTTTAAATTCAGCAATGTTTGTCTAGGTAAAAGAGATTATCTATTTTACAAACTGTTGCAGATATAACCTGTGGAGCGTTCACAGCTTGCAGTGCAGCTCAGTGCACAGTGGCCTAATATTGGTCTTGGATATTTTTCTTAACATTAAAGTTTGGTAGAACTTTTATTTTTTTCCTAATTTGTAGGCTCATTCTTAAGAAACAATAAAAATTAACTAAACAATCAGAAACAGTAGCTTTTCTTAGAATACATAACACGAATAAACACTAACATTGTATAGACGTCATTCACCAGGCTCTCTCACTGTTAATAAATGCATTCTGGTGAACATTTGTACTTAACTAGAGACACATTACAGCCCCAAAACCAAGAATCTTCAGAAAACCACACACGAAAGGGTGAAGTCAGTTTTCGCTTGTGAAACAACATTTCCACACAGTGGGCCTAGCTGTGTTTGAAGCGGTGTTTTCCCATTGACGTCACTGGGAACAGGATCGAGCTCTTTATTCTTAAGTTGCAATAATTTGTTCCATACAAGGTATGTAATTACCCACTGGACCCTGCAGAAAGCACTCCGTTCTAAAAGCATTGCAAGAGTAACTGTCCATCTGTCAAAGGCTTGATCAAAGTCGTGCTCTTCATAAAAAAAAAATGATTTGTTTCAGTGACACTCGTAAACTGGTTCAGTTTTGCCATTTGTACCTTCAACACAACTGACTGTTCCCTTGCTTTCTGTGGTACCAGATGACAGGCTGTCATGAGCCTGAGCATGGCTGGTGGGTAAGTGTGTTTGTGTTTAGGAGTGTGGGATTTGCAATACTACCTCTCGCACAACCTACTGAAGCCTTCTGTCATGCTCCTGGGTAACTTTGTTGTTACAGCCCTGATTTGTTTCTCCCGCATTCCTTTGGCCTTTCTACAGTATTTGAACTTACCTACCAAAGGTAATACCAAATACAATACCAAAATTGTATTGGTTTGGTGCTTACTCAATCCTTTCTACACTCAGCATTGGATGAGTGTTTTCTTGTGATTTGAACTAAAATATTTCCTAAGTTAGTTCTTCCTAAGAAATCTTTACAAATTTATCTCATGCCTTGGAAGAGAGAATAGAGAGATCTTTGTGCTCAGCTCACACTTTCTTCAGAAAACGTGACAGATGAACTAATTGTTTCAAACTAGATAAAAACTCTTAATTGGTTTGTATACTTTCCTGGAGACTAAATTATAAATGTTATCAAATATTGCTAGTGTTGCCAGTGTTACCTAAAAAAAACCAAAACATATTTTCCTCTTATGTCTCTTCCTATTCCAGTAAGAGGAGATGGCCAGGGCACGAAACCCTTCCAAATAATTGCCTCAAGTTCTGGAAGCCTATTTGTTTATTTTCCAGTGCTTAACCAATGTTACTACCTAGAACTGCTAAAGTATCAAAGAACAGTTCTTTTCACTTACCCCAGCAATAAGGCATAATGCTAAATGGGAACAATTAGTGGAGTTAGCAGGGACTCTTCCTACAATATTTTGTTGAGTTTGGCCTGAGTTAGACACAAAGGATTTCTCGTCTTTACCACTCCACAACTCTACAAGTAAAAGTGAGGTGATGTATGCATCTGAGGAGAGTTTTGAGAAGAAAGGATATGCATTAGCACTGTCAGTCAAGTGGTATAAAGAAGAAAGTATAAATGGAGAAGTTTGTAAAAGCAGTCTTGAGGGAGCGGGGGTCTCAGCAGGACTAAGACTCAGAGAAAAGGAAAAAAAGAAAAAAAAAAAGATGCCCCTGGATTGTTACAGGTCCCGTGTGTTTTCTTTCACGCTTGTTTATCCCAGAAGGGATAGCTGTTGCTCAATTAGAGAGCCTGACCAGACAAACTACAGGAAACTGGGACAGTGGCCAAATCTGGTCACTGGAATGCAAGCTTTGTGCCTCTGCAGCAAACTGATTCACCTGGTTCTACCCTACTATGTACTTCAGAGTTTAAATTGCATACTGTATAGCTGTAGATACCTACAAATCATTCTGTAATGTAGACAAAAGACAGACAGTTATAGTGGAGCCTGGGCTGGATTTTTGTGAAGAGCAAGTTTTAACATCCAATACCATGACACAAAAGTCAGTATTACAAAATCTAAACAGAATCGCTTTGAGCACAAGGAGCACAAGTGTGACGTGACAAAAAGAAGCTGTTGAGACATTTTATTCAAACAGTGGGCCTGGCTCTTCAGCCAGGGACACCGGCACACAGCTGTGTAAGAGTATATATGTACACATAGAGCTGGTGCTCACTGGCACCATGAGGCAGAGAAGTGGTTGGACTCTCTCAGAGCTGTTGGACACAAACATCATCATTTCAGCCCAAACTGCTTACAGCTAGCTTTATTTAATTAGTTTTTAAATGCCTTGTTTTCATTTCATTACTTCCTTCACTTACACAGGAAGTAATTTGTCAAATAACTGAAATAAACTACTATGCCAAAAACTGAATGTCTGCAACCTTCTGTATAGTTTTAAGCAAACTGATTTAAAATGGTACTTGTGCAAGTTTATTGTCCGTGGTATATAAATCCTGCGAGCTACTACAGGCGAAATAATAGTTCAGGAAAGTTTCTACATACATAACCAGGTAACACTATTACAACATGTGTGACATTGGAGCAAATGTTTCTGAAAATTTCTCTTGTCCAAGGACAAATAACCTTTTGACAAACAGCAGAAATGAACAAGGAAAGATACCATGAAACAGACAGAACAAGCTGAGGTCACAGGCAGCTATATCCAAAGGTTAAAGGATAGTGATAATTTCTGCACTTCCCTAAAGACCAGCTAAATTTCCAGTAATCTCTCGTTATGGCTCTGTTTTCTTTTCCCTGGAACTGGTTTGTCAATTTATTGTAGCAGAGAAAGGTTTTGCCTTTAGATTGGTGTCTTTTCACATGATCTGGCATAGTAATATCACGATCTTAAGTACTCCAAATAAAAAACTGAGCAAAATAATGAAATTGTAAGCTGAATATTACATTTGCCAAACATAACTGTGCAGTAATAGGAGTAATCTAATAGTATTAGTGCTATGTATCCTTTGACTTATCTACTGTGAAGGTGCATACCACTAAGATAAAGCTTTCTAACCTGAGTACGTTTTTCATATCCAATATATTGTTTTCATAGCTGTATACCAAATACCACAGACACCAGGGTATGCATTTTGCAAACACTACTGTCACAATATACAAACCCTAATGCTATTATTTAAAGGAGCATCCTCATAATGATGCTTCTTTGCACTGACTTCTTTTTAGGACATTTCCAGTTTTGCAGGTAGAAGAAAGAAGGACAGAAGAGGTTTACTATAAAATGGCAACTAAATCCAGTATCTGTAGCTGTGTTATCTCACCATGCAAAGACAGAGCAAGAGTCATGTCAGACACTCATTTCCTTGCCGTTAGTTCTCCAGGAGATAGGGAGATGAGGACAAGGATGTTTGCACACCCGCTCTTCACATCTGACCCTAGGGACTGCCTTTCATGGACTAGTGACTTGGTCCTGGTGGTTGAGGACTTTATGATACCCAGCACTGGATTCATCACTACCAAGGACTTCAGTGTAAAAGCAGGAGACACAGATTTCTCAGTAACCAAGAAGAAACAATAAACAAAAAATAACAAACAAGTAACAAATGCTGATATAATTTAATAGAGATTTTAAGTGTACTATTTTGTTGAGCATCATCACACTGACACTGCACCACAGCAAAGGTCCCACTACCCTCACTTCGAGGCCTGGGTGAGAAGAATATCTTAAAAGCAGTTCAGGGAAAACATTATAAGGGAAAAAATACCCTTTCCCTGAAATATAATGTTCATCTTGCAGAGATCTGGGTTAAGACCTTTCTGAACTGCAGGTCACACCTGTACCACTGTGTTTACGTGTCACTGCAATTTCTGCACTCCAGGGATTTGCCTAATTCCCTTTTATATACTCCTGGCCTGCACAGCATCCTGTGCAGAGGATTTCAGTGTTTAGTCACTTGGAAGCAGTCCTTCCTTGTGTTTGTTTTAAAACAACTAAACACTGGAGTGCAACACTTGCTCACTTTCACTTGCGCAATTTCACTTTCTCACAACTTCAAGTAAAACTCGTTAGGGAAGCGAGAGAAAAGCAAATATATGGAAACATGGAAAGAGAAAAAAAGCTCAAAAAAGGAAGAAAAGTGGATAAAAAATGAAAATCCTAAGATGCTGCCATAACTTCCCCAAGGAAAGTAGGGTCAAACATTCTGAGGCCAATTGCCCTTTTGTGGATTAGCCTCTTAAGTCTTTGGGAGGTACTGGGATGCTGCAGCATTGGGCAATATTATAAAAATTTGAATGAATGGATCAACACAAGCTGTTTACTTTGCAAACCAGTGAAATGTTCTGCATGGTGACTCAGACCTTGCTGATGTCAGCAGAGCTGGTATGAGTAAAGAAAACTGCACTCAGGCCTTCAGTTCAATACAGGGATTTGGAATTTGTTCTGCTGCTTTATAAAAGGAAGATCTTTCCATGGTTGTGTGAATGTGCACATATGTGCACACACACCCTTAAATTGCAAATTCATGCTCGCTGGTGCATATGAGCAGCTCCAGTTCGCTCATGGCATAAGTGAATCTGGCTTTCAGCTGGGTCTCATCCTTTCCTGACATGCATTTACCTGGAAAATGGACTTCAGGGAATTCAACAGGGACTAAAGAATCTTATACAACAGGTTTCTGTTGTATAAACTGTTTATAAGCTGTTCTGTTGTATGCAGCTGGTTTATACAAAAAAAGTTTCATTTATTTGAATAAATTTTAGGAAGTTCTTTCTATTTTTTTCATTCTCATATACCGAGGCACTACGAATTACAAAAACAGACCTTCTACGTATAGGTAAGCTTCATAGGAAACTTACATTAGTTCAAAGACAGGGTAACTCAACAAAAGGAGAAATCATATTCCAACTTGAATTTCCAACTGTTGCATACAGCATATGTATTTCCAGTATGTGCATATATTTACACATACACATACATAAACACTTAGGAGTTGCTCAGTTGGATCCTACTCACCTAACCTTTTCACATGATATTTCCAAAGTGTTATATTAAAGCCTGCTTGCCAGCTTCAGGTTTCCTGCTCACAGAACTCTTGCCAACCATCTGTGCCAGACTCCAGTTAGTTAATTCAAAAAGAACTTATGAGAAACTATTACACAACCAAGGAGACCAAAATCTGAGCTTTCTTATTGGCTTGGTGCAAAAATTGTTATCAAAAGAAAATGTATCAAAAAGATTTCTCCCCTCCCAATGGTTTTGTTAAGACTTGAGAGTAATGTGCAAAGTAGGAAGAAAGACAAAAGAAATATGTAATCAGCAATCTTAGAGCAATCAATTTCTGGCAGACAAAGCTCCATGACCTGCCCAGCTCCCTGTCCCAGGAAGCATGACAGTATCTCTGAGTTTGCTGGCCATTAAGGTGCTGCCAAGAGACTGTTTGCTGTTTCCACAAACACTGAGCCAACGCACAAGCTACGCCCAGTAACCAGCAACAGGAGCAGCCAAACTACTGTGCACACTTACAGCCTCCTCTCGTTTAAAGCTAGAGATGACACATCTCAGGAAGCAACCTGTGTGTCTGTGTTGAAGTAGCAGCAGTGCTATCTAATTTTAAGACCACCTCACTCCACTAAAAGGCTGAGTTTTCACTTGCTCATGATCGTGCCAAGATGCAATGCTTTCAGCTCAGAGTTTCCATGCTGGGTACTTGCTTCAAGCTTGTTTTGGAGCTTTTAAGCCAAAATGGTTCCATCATTTCCAAGAACAAGACTAGGAAAAATGGCATTATTTTGCCCCTATTTTAAAAATTCTTTGAAAAGCTTGGGCACTCCTAAACTTGGCACAGGGGCATAAAATGTGTCAGGACTTGGTCACTGTGCCAGAATTATATTTTCTGGCAAGTCATAAGTTTTTTAAAAAACTACACTTGGTAAGAACTAGGACAAGGCAAGCAAAGAGACTGGAACATGGCAGGATTCAAGGGAAAAAAACTAAGACAGGCCAGAGCTGAAGAGCCAGGAGAAAAACAGAGGATGTGAGTGGGAAGCTGCATGGAAAAGCAGAGATATCAGTGAGAGGCCAGGGGATGCAAGGACAGGTCAGAGGGAGAGGGCAAGAGAGGCCAAGATACAGCTGGCAAATGAAAGCTGTTTCTCTGCTTCCTGCACCTACGCCACAGTAGGAGTACATAATACAATACTAGTACCCACTGTTCCTTAGTTTGCTTCTGCTGGCTTGGAAATATTTTTTTTTAAGTAAAAAGTTTGAAATTTGGGCATATGAATGCAAGAATTAGATTCACTGTGCAATTTAATTGAAGCCTTCGTGTGAATACTACAACCAGGCAGTCTTTAGTTATACTGATTTTTCATCAGGGCTCACAGGACACAGAGACAGGCTATGACAAAAAAACACATACTGCCAATCCATTATAAAAGTTTGCACATTCCAATCTGCATATGTTTTATTATGTACTAACAGCACCTAATACATATTCAAAGTTGCAACTTAATCCTTATTCTAAACGTATTTCAATCTTCCAATCCAGGAAAATAAAGACACATCAGTCACAAGAGTAAAAGAGAAAATCAAGGTTAAGGGAAAATTTTTCCCCACAAACTGCACAGTTAATTGGGTAAACAGTGTCTGAATTATGATATGCTGAATACAGAATTTATCTAAAACTCAACAATTTTATTTTTCGTGCTATTTGAGAGATACCTCTGCAATAGAAATTAAAGAAATAAAGTTTATATTAACCTTATCATTTTTGATGAGCTTTATTACCTGCTGTGGAGGGGAGAGAATAAAGATGGGATCAAAGGGTGATTCCATAGATTATCAATTTCTGATTATGTAATTCTATACTGAATGCACTTTGTCTAGCAGTCTGGCTATATGACATGAAATATTTGCTACAGACCTGCAAGTGCTTTGCTTTGCCTTTACTAAACTGCACTTCCAGTGTTTACATTTGCAAAGGTGGCCTCTAATAGTTGTTTCACATATGGAAATTTATTCCATTGGGAGAGAATCTTTTCACAAGACCTAAAGAACAGGCTGGTCTGGGGCATTGCCACAGGCCATAGAAGCCTCCCTCCACAGAGCACTGTGTTTCTTCTCCTCCTGTGGACCACGAGGTGCAGAAGGAGAGAGGATATTCCCTCCGTGTCCTTCTTCCCTTCTTGTCCCATCTGCTGCTGCCTACAGACAGACTGGCAACCGTGACCACGAAAGCTGCCGTTCAAGAATAGCTTTCCATCACAGTCAAGTTTTTTAGATATACTAATTTCTAGGAAAACATAAAAACTGTTCTTCATCAATTCATACTGGGGAAGGTTTTCCTTGTAAATGTCAGATGCTAAAAAAAATAAAAGTGAGAAGCCTCCAAAGCTATAAACCTTTTGTGAACAGTCATGTTAAACTGTCATCACTGTGCATACAGCATACTAAACTGCACAAGAACTCAGTTTTTTTACCAGCTTTAAAGAAGCAGGCAACCAGGAGATGAAAAAGTGTTTTATATACTTGCTTTTCTAATAAATACATTTTCTGATTTAAACAGAAAAGGAAAATATATTTCTGCAAATATTTTTGGGTAACACTGTGAGAGACACTGTGACTACTGTCACTCATTTGCTGTATTGTAACAAAATTCATATGTAGTTTCCTTCTATCTCAGCTGAAAGGGCATTTCATATTCATTAAATTCAGTGTATAAAAATCTCATCCACCTTTCAAGTATATCAAGTATATGGAAGAACCAAATACCCAACTGTTAGACATAAAAATTTCAGTGTAAATCTCCCTTCTAATAGACTTAGTCAACTGCTTTGTGAACTTTTGGAGTGTATTTGCTTTCAGACAAAACGAGTTTTTTTTCAAGAAATGGTAAACTAACAAACTATTGCCACCTTTATAGTGGAGGAAAAATGCTTAGGATGTATATGTATAATCCAAGGTTTCATTCAAAGTGTTACTTGCACAAACTTTCATTCATTTATGGACACTTTTATCACAGTGAAAATACGAAGCTGGATTTATCTCAGTGTCCTCAGCTAGTGATCCAGCATTCAGTTAGTTGCATCTGGTCTTTCTCAGATGATTTACAGATTGTGAAAAACCATTGCAGAAAACAGAATAACTGCAAGAGCAGCGCCTACACTAATTTGTGAGTCATCTGAGAAAAATTAGCCTTTGCTAAAAGAACAGAGATTAGGAAGAGTAGCATCCAGAGGACATAAGTCAATGGGAAACATGCTAGTAATTTTATTAACTTGCTGAGATAATAAAGTGTGCTCTCTCGCCAGACACTATGAATGCTTCTAGCTCATTGCTGTAAGTTACACTGACTTATGGTTTGATGTTTTAGCCAACTGGATCAGTTCAGGAAACTAGGAGCAGCTTCCCAGTTTGACCAGAGCTCAACCGGTTCTGAATTTTTAGGTTAATTAAAACTATCCAGTTCAGTAAGCTAACTGGAAAGCTTGTGAAAAACAGATCAAAAGGTGCATACGGACACAGAGCCCCAGATGAGGATACAACCCCATCCCACCATGAGCCATCAGGTGAAATCCATATGAATCCGACTGCACTCCATGATTCCAGGGCACTGACCTAACCCCAGCACAACACTCACCAAAAGCCCAGCAATGGAGAAGACTTGAATACCCAACCAGCTCACTGCTCCCCTCTTTGGATGCATGGCCCTCTCATCATGAGCAGCCTGAAAACATGGTTCTCCAGGAGAAAAAGCCATGGGGAATTCCCATCCATACCTTTGCAGAAGGGAACAGATGCAAAGACCTGGCTCTTACCTTGCAAGGCATGGGCTTCTTGAATGAGATTTCAGCTTGGGTCCAAACGCCCTTTGGAGAATCCAAGACGGACCAGATTTTCTCTTGAACCACATGATTCTCCTCAAAGATATAAACAGCAAGAGTGCCGCTCATTTTGAAAAATCCATACAAGGCATAATAAAATCGCAGGCAATACTGCAAGTTTCCTGGCAGGGTAGGACCATACAGCCGTCCAATATATCCAGGCTGCGATGTAAACTTTGTGTTTGCCAGCAAGTAATAACCTGTAAGACAGTGCAGTTACTCAGTATTTCTAATACACAGTTTACAGAGCTAATTTGTTATTAAAGCAGCTTCTTTACTGCAACAGACGTGGGTAGCAAAGACAGTTTCTACTGGCAGGAAATAGATGATCCCTCTCTGAAAAGAAACATGATTTTTTCTAAAAAATCCTTGCTATTCTAAACTACAGTGGCACATGACTAAGCTATTTGAAGTGAACGTTTTTCAAATTTACACTGAAAACTGTTCTTGCCTGCTAGCTCCACTAGAAACATTTCCATATTTTTAGGGTACCACTTGCAGATCAAAGAATGAATGATTGGGGCACATAGCATATTATTTCTTGCGCCATGTATGTAATAGGTGAGATTTTGGCATATGCAGATTAGTAAC
>JAUBOD010000581.1:3321276-3336354 GCA_032353885.1 Nothura maculosa
TCAGTGTGAATATACTAGTATGCTGTTCAAATAGCAGTATGCTGTTTCACTACACAAATTCAAAGTTTTCCATTAAAATTGTGACTGTCCTAGGCCTGGAAGATATAAGAGCCCTCCATTCCTCCACATTAAAAGCAATGCAATAAATTCCTGGTGTGTTTTCTTGCATGTTTTTGTGGAATTGCATCTGCGGTTACTACCAATCACAACAACTCAGTGCAGCTGGTTTATAGTCGGGGTGACAGCAGGAAGAACAAGCTTGCCATGGCCTTGGGACACACTTGTGTACACTGATTTTCCAAGGAAGGGAGTTGCAATGCTGCAACCTAACTTGGGTCCATGGCATTATTTAATAGAGTGAAGAACAGCTTAAACACAATATCCACTTTGACTCTTCTGATTAAAAGGAGTTTTGGTTTACCAAATCCTGTGGTGTGATCTCCTGTTCTATACACATTACGCTTCACTTTCACTCTGCTCCATCCTGGACCATCCTTCTGATCCTGGTAAAAATTACACAGATCTTCCTCAAAATTGCAGCTTGCCTCAGCAGGATTGAAAGAAATTCCTAAAAGACATATGGATAAACTCTGTTAGGAAAGCACAGGATAATATTAACCATAAGTTTCTGAAGACCAAGGAAGTCAAAGTATATATTGCTTCATCTTTTTTTTGCCTATTTTTAACATCAGTGTGTGTTACAGCAGACAAACATAAGCAAAGACATTGTGGATACAAGGCACAAAATAACACTCACATCATACTATCAGTTTTCTATCACAAGTGAATCTTATTTTCTTCAATTTTTTGGAAGAGAGAGAAAAAAATCCTCCTTCATAGTCCCTATAAAAATAAATAAGCTACATATATTAAAAGAAGATTTCTCCTTCAGGACATAAAACATAAAAACACACACACATTCATTTTCATCCTGCTCCTCTCTTCAAAATATATTTGGACAAAATGAGTATGTGGGCCTGTGTGCATGCTTGTTAAATTCAGTCAACTTGATTTCCAGTCAACTTAATATAGCCTTCTAACATCAATATCTGTCTTTTTTTTAATTACACTTTTCTCATAAGCCTTTTGTAATAAAGTACAATGTATGTGTGCACAGACATATTGCACATATGTAAATCAAGTTGTGCTTGGTTTGTGTGCTACCTTGTGGCCACTGACTTCTGGAATGACGCCTCTCTCATCTTAGCACTGGGAACATCAACACACAGAAGAAAACTGTACCATATATGGCGAAGTTTACTAAAAACTAATCCCCCCAACCAACCCAGCTGATAACTCTCTCATTGACCTGCTATGTAGTATTCATAGATCAGAATTTGCTTTGGTCTTAAACATTCCACTTGTGCAAGAGTACTCTTCATTTGGATATTCCTGCTCCTTTCAAAGACTTGTTGATCACATGTTCTGGATGCCAAAGGAAAGCTGAGGACACAAGTCGGGGTGTTCACACAATTTTCTGCCGTATCACAAGTTATGTGCCTCTACGCCAGCACACATGACCTGTGCAGGGCTTCTTTTCTGTCCCCTCACTGGCAAGGGCAGGTAAACATGCACTTATCTTTAAGAAAAGCAAAATTTTGGTTCTGGACAGATGCCTCTGTTTCTTCAGCTTCACATAAGCCACACATCAGCCAACACCCTTGTGCTTCTCTCTGCCTTCAGAGAAAGAGGTGGAAGCCCAGACCCCCTCCTCTGCTTTCCTAGGCTCAACGAAACAGCTGGAGCACTACAGCAGCCACACAGCATCAGACCTGTATTTAGAGTTATCCTTCCCTGAGCAAATTTAATATTTCCTCTTAGATTTTCCCTCCCCTACACTAATGCGTAGACCTCTGTTGACCAAAACTTCTACAGTAAATGCAAAAAAAAAATAATAAAAATCCCCCAAACTATAGTGCTGTAATATACAACCAAGTACTGCTGTTTTCTGCAGAAGTCTTCAGAATTGCTGAGAAGTAACCAGCAGCTAAACATAGTTTAACAAAATAGCAAGTAAATGTTTGGCATTCTTAAAAAAAAAAAAAAAGAAAAAACCACATAAAATAAAACCCTTCACATTCAGAATCAGTAGGCAAAGATTTAGACAAATTTATCCATTTATCTTATCAAGGCAGTTCTGAATTTGAGCTGGGGCAGAAAATACTATCAAACAGTTCATAGTGCAAGATGGATAAGCTACCTGAGAATGAAGAGGGAAAACTGATACGAGCACCCAGCACCACTACAAGATTTTCATTACAATATAACCGAAGATTTTCATTACAATACTAAGCTAATTGTTGCAAAACCAAGATAAAACAGAATAGGTATTGATAAGTTAATTAAACCAAAGTGAATTTATTAAAGCAAGATTAGGGGATTAGTAATATAGCTCAAAGCTGCCTCTATTAATATTTGAGCTGTACATATAAAGCTAGCAGATAGTCCAAGACAAAGAAAAAATGCAAAAATCTCGTTCTCCTTGATGACTTAAATACATTGTCAGAAAATTAAAATTTGTGACAAGAAAGAATGAACGTGCTTGACTGAAAACCACTACCCTGCTTTTGATTTTTTGCTTATCACTAACACTAAAATTCAAGCAACCAGTGCAAAGTCAAACCAGAAACTGCCTTCACAAAGAACTGAGCCTGATCTCAAGTGCCTCTGTAGTAGAGGTGATGAAGATCCAGCTATATTGTGTTACTGTGAAAACTGTTCTTATGTTCATAGCAGGAAATGTTTTGTTCCTAGGAGTAGAACAGCCCTGCGGTTCAGAAAGCAGCATTTGGGTGTTATTGCAAGTATCGCAAATATTAAAATATATAATTCAAAGAGGCAAAACATTGGAAGAAAAAAAGGAATGTAGATAGCAATAGGAAATCATACCTGTTCGATTGCTACAGTAAACGGGAGAGAAAGCAATGTCATCAAGGGCAACATAACCTCCCTTGGCGCTGTTGAAAGCAACTTCAAATATCACCTGGAAATGACAATCATTTGTTATTCATCTACAATACACCCAATAACACATGAAGTTCCTCTTTGTGCTACTGCCTGCCCAGGCAGTCTACAGTGCAGCCTGAAGAGTACTGCAGGATTTAGGTCCTGCATTTTGGATAAAGAGGATTTATCCAAAATTATTTGGGTCCTGCATTTTGGATATCCTGCAATTTGGATAAAGTGAATTATGTCAGTGATTGGTGACACAAATCATGGTCAGACCCTGAGGCCATATCCTTGTTCACTTGGGCATTAGGAAGGGGAAGGAGAACACAGCTCTTATTACTTTATGAGGCATCAGTAGTTTTAAAGGTGCAGAAAGTTTACTATCAAGAGATCATGAAAGCTAGTAGTTAGGGTTATTACTCTGAATTGGCTATAACTTCAAAGCTGCTTGTGTCTTGTATCTATCTGAATTAAGAGCTGAAGAAAAAAAAGGCATGCAGAACTCACTGCGTGATCTGTCATTATTACATTAACTTTTCTCTAAATGTAGTGTCCTCAGACACTGAAACCCACGTCTTGGCATCAACTGGCAAGGAAGATTTCTTTAAAAGTTATAATTAAGATAAAAACAGAAAAGGTATTATTCTACTTTGTTTACCACAGAAGGAAACACTGTTTGTACTCAGCATTTCCCTAGAGACATTCCCAAAGTAGGTGGAGGAGAGTCCATGATTCTTGAGGAAGTGTGTTCAAACTTAAATATCAAAGCTCTGAGTTGCAGGAAAAACCATTGGAGAAGGTCTGATTCACAAGGCAACCCCAGGGACAAAACAGGGATATAAAGACAAATGCTTCCATGGGGACAGCCCCTTCAGTGAAAGCCATGTCTGTGATGTCTTCCTACAGATAAAAGAGCCAAATTTTGAGAACTGCAAAAGAATCCCTACACTTTTTTTTTTTTTTCAGATGGAAGCAAAAAAGAGAAAAATCCCTTTGAAGTTCAGTTTAAATAAGTATAAGCAAAGTCTTCTCTTATTTCTGGCCAAGTCTCTAAAAATAGCAATAATATTATTCATAGCCAAATTGCACGAAAAATTGTAGGCAAAACATAGCCACATTTAGCCCTGCATCTCCATTCTGAAAGAGGCCTGTGGAATGAACTGGATAAGGCAAATCTTTGGACTTGCTTCCCTCATATGGTATTTTTGATGGATTTCTTTTCTTCAATTAATCTATATCTAATCACTTTTTGACTCATCAAAATAATAGCATTCATAATATGCTCTGGCAGCAGTTTCACATTTTAGCTACACTATCTATAAAAAAAATTCTTAAATGTATTTTAAAGCTATTATCTGATCATTAAGAATTTAGGACAGCAATAGAAATAATAAGAAAAATACATATTAAAAACTTCTACATTTCATTCATGATTTTTTGGAATCTGTCATATCTTCATTTTTGAACTGTCTTCATTCATCTAATTTTGTCCTTAGTTCTGATTACACTCATCTCTCTCTTTTAGTTCTATAATATCTTTTTTAAGTTAGAGGATTAGGATTGTACACTCTTCTGAAGACAAGAGTACATTGTGTATTTATTCAATGGCATGGCATGTACTGTTTTGCTGTTTATTCCTTTAAAAATAATTTCTAATATTCCAAATGGAATACTAGAAAGCCACTAACTGAGCTGATATTTCACAAAACTAACTACAAGTGATTACTAACTAATTTACAACTATAGCACTAGGACTGTTCTTTCCTTTGCTAGTTCAAAATCATTGAACATTTAATTCACTCATCATGCAGTATTACAAGATCTTTCTGCAATTATTTGTGCCTTTTTTGTTTTTATTCTCTTACTAATTTGAATAGAATCATCAGCAAACTGTTACCGCCTTCTTAAAATATATGGGAGGTAATTTAAAAATTCAGAGATATATTTTTAACTGAGAGATAAACATAACAGTCAAGAGCTTTGCGTGCAGTCACAGAGCTATGGCATTGGTGGGATAATGGAGATGTGATGGGACACCTTGCACTAGTGAATACTGCAATGGGTAGATATACAGGTTCTCCGTAGGGATCCTGTATGGAATGGGGAGATAAAGGGTTTTAAGGCAAGTTTGGAGGAGACATCATTAAGCATGACATTGTGGTGGCACTGCATGACAGATCACTGCCAACCAGGTGAGGAAGGAGATGAGGCACTGTTTGACCAAATTAAGAAAGCCTCTGTGCTACAAACATCCATTTTCATTAGATATTTTAACCTCCCAATATTTCTTGGAAGGGCAACATGGCGGGATGCGGGCAATCCATGAGATTTCTGGAGGGTGACATGGATAACTTTTTGATAATCAGGTGCTGGGTGGGCCAACACTAGGTGCTGGGTGATGGACAGACAGATCTGCTGCTCACTAGCAAGGAGAGATGGTCGGAGATTTGATACTCAGTGGCAGACTTGATCGTGAACTAGTGGAGATTGAGTTCCTCAAGGGAGTGAGGGATGCAGGAGAGTAGCAGATTTCAGACCTTCAGCTTTAGCAGAGCAGCTTTTGGCTTATAAAAGAAGCTGCTAAGTGGGATCCTATTAAAGACAACTCCAACATCCAAAATGTTGAGGAAAGCTGTTTCCTCATTACACCTCTGTGCTAGTTGTGCTAGACTTCCAGATGCTTAGACATCCTTTCTAATTCTGATGTGTAGTATAAAGGCTTCGGAATTATTTTATTCCTTAACGTATTATTCCTGCTCCTTCTTTACAGCCTGTAAGAGCATACTGTATTTTCTATCATTCTTATTTGTATATAACTTCTGCATTTAGAATAATGGTTTATTTATGTCATAGCTTGATTCACTGTTTAAGTTTTCCAGCTTTATTTTTAATTTATATTGACGACTTCAGATTGTTGTGACACTTTCATTCCTGGCTTCAAATATGGTGCCTTTAAATGATTGCCGTTAAATGTTTCCTATGCCAAACTATTACTTGAGAGCCACCCTTGTTCTTCTGTCCCTATAGCTGCTATCTATAGATATCCTGATTTGCTATCAGATCTCAGTTCCTTTCCTACAAGATCTGAAATCTATCTCAACAGATGACATATAAGTTGCTGCCTATGCCTTATTCTAGTTTGACTCCCTGCTTATCCTCAGGTCTTACATCACTAGGAATTCACAGAAGTTCCCTCTATACATAATCAATACTAAACTCAGCTCAACTTACCTTCCTGGTGAAGAGTTTCCTGATGGCAGTGTAACTTTGTGTTTATTTGATGGGTTGTTAGTAGATTGTTGTTAATAGATTTATTTAGTTACTGCCATTTCAGAGTGGGCCAAGAGAACCCTAACATTATTTACTGGCAGATAAAACATCTTGCTCCAGTGAGACTCCCCAGCCACATCCAGGTGGCCTGAGGGTCCATTTCACCACTTGACCTCACTTATGCTGGAAACCAAGCACTAGAATAAGATGTGATTTTTCCTCGACCTTTATGCAAAGGAAGCAAATGATCAAAAGAATCTTTACAGAAATCTTTCAGATACTTGAAGGTTGCTGCTGTGTTCCTTACTTGGTCTGGGATGGCACCCTTGTGCAATGCGACTGGGCCGTACATGAATGATCACCTTACCTCCACGGGGTATGGTGCATTGAAGTCAACTTCTGCTACAGTCCAGGCTGCGCTCAATGCATTTTCTGTTTTCCAGATCTCTTCATAGAAGCCACTCACATCTCTCAAGTAAACGGTAAAAACAATGCTACTCTCCTGCTTAAGTTGATAGTAAAAAGATAAGCAGCCAGACATGGGGGTCGTTGTCCTTGGTGAGATTAGCTGGGCCACTTCCTGAAAATGCTTGACATAAACAGAGTCCACATACATGTAGTGACCTAAAAGTACAAAAAAAAAACTTGGTGTGAGCACACTCTTAGAAGGACCCCATTTATAAGAAGTAATCATTGATCGGCAGGAACTAGTGTATCTCTACAACTTGGTCAATAGCAATTGGTTCCTAGGAAATTCTAGTAATTCTAAAGCTTTTTTTTTTTTCTTCCTTTCCTCTCCTGTGGACAACCAACATTTGAGTTGATTGTCAACCCAAGACATCATAGGCAAAGTATTAAGTCTCAGTTATTTTGTCAGGTCTTCATCTTAAAACCTTGTAATAAGCTCTCACATTTATCTTAATATATCAAATGACTTTGAAAGTAATCTTTATTCTGTACATTTACTGCACAGGTAATTCTGCTTAGTCTGTCTAGGTTGCTTTATCTTTACTGAACATTTTTGATAATTTTTTTTTTTTCTCATGGCTTTCGGATGTTGTTCATACATGTAAAAATACAATACAATTGAGTAAATTCCCTGCCCTCTGACAGCCAATACTACCTGCAGGATTTTCAAGGAGATAGATTCTCAGACTTTGCTAGTTTGGGGAGTACTATCTTGATTTAAACAGAACATACGCATGTGCATGGTATGCTGTGCACATGGTTTCTTCCATACATGTGAATCTACAACAATATTAACAATATTCAGATCAACTGAAAAACAGTGCTTCACAAGCAGAAATCTTGCTGCAGAATGAAATGCCAAACTCACAAGCTACTTCAGCACTGACATTGCAGATTGTATTCTTAGGCTTGTACCTGCTTATACTTGCATCCACACCCACAGCGCACATTAAATAGTTAATACTGTTTTCAAACTTAGGATTTCACATCTTTGTTTTTTCACTCAAGTGTAACAAGAGCAAAGAGCTTGCCCAGCAGTAGTCCTCCTCCATCCTGCCCATGGTCAGAAGACTTGAAACTTCAGCAGTACTTGCCTGAGAAGTCAGATCTTCACTCCTCCTCTGTAGTTCTACATTTCACAGCTTATTTACATCCTCCCTGACAAAGGGCTGAAGGGCTTCACAACTTTGCACTTCTTGCAAAAAGAAAATGTTCTTCTGTGAATTTTAGCTTTTCAGATTTTTCTCAGTCCACGGTCAACAGAGAGGGTTTGGTGTGAAACAGAAACACTCTGGCTATCAGGAAAGAGCTCCCCGCCCCAGCTCACGGCCTTTCCTATCACATGCAGGACTTTTAAATATATAGATACACTGTCAGCTGCTGAAGCTGTAGGTTAAACTTCCATCCAAGCTTTTATCCATTTTTAAGTGCCTCGTAGTTAACGCAGGACTGGACTGACACTCTCTACTCAACTCACACAATTGTGAAATGACATAAAAAGGCACAGCGGCATGAGTTAAGGAAGGAGTATCAACCTTACTTTTCACAATGTGATTCCCCAGACTGTCACAAACTTTCTCTGAGTTACAGAGTGCTGAAACAAGCCAGATCTCCTGAGTCTCATCCTCTGTGGTATTCCATAAAAAACTATGTTTAAAGATGAAAATACCTGTCAATCCTTCACTACGGCCACAATACAGAAAGACTCTTCTCTCAGTAATGTGGCCAGGACAATTTCTCTATTTCACATAGAGAAATTGTTGGAGAACCTTGTAAGCTTTTAAAGCGACCTGCCTTCTGTAGGCTGCATTAACAGCACCCTGTCTGAGTTAAAGGAGACAAAACTCCTAAACCTTGTTATTTAACACCAAATTCTCCAAATGTGCTTCAGTCCCTGTGTTTTCTCACTCACTTCCAATGGCCACTGGAAAAAAAAAAAACTCTTGCAGATGCATGGGCCAGCAGTACAAGCTTTTAAACTATACTTTAGAACATTATCATGCCCCACTTTTTTAAAATCCAGGAAGATGATTCCCTCCCATCTCTCACTACCTAACATATTATCCTAATTCTGAGTCATTTTAAAGTGTAACAAAAGGCACAGACCCAAATTTTCTCCTCTACATCCATTTTCTGTGTTGCTTACCCAATTCACTCTTAAGTGTGTGGTCTTTGGGGAGAACAGACTGAGAGTTGCGAATGTTTCCTCCACCAACAAACCAGTTTACATTGGGGTTCCAGCGATTCATGAAGCCACAAAGATGGTTTTCTTCAAAGTCACATTCTGCAATTACAGACACCATTATGAAAAATTCGTAACAGCTTAGCAAACATATTTGCATTACAGAAACTGCAAGAAAACCTCTTTCTAAGCACTGGCCTTGTGTTGGGAGAGTTACTGCATTGAATGCCTTTGCTTATAAAACTGAACACGGCTCTTAACAACTTCAAAGCATCTGAAGCTAATTTAGCCCCACTTCTTGATCACTACTACAGATTCTCTTTACATCCTGTTCAGTCCTACCTATCTTTCATTATTTGGTTACCTATGTCTACCATAATTAGACTAGAGCAAAACGAAATTTAACTCTACTGTGTCCTAGGCCTTATTAGTCCAAGCAGAACTCCAACTGGTGACCCTTTCAAGAGAAACTTGTTACAGGGGCACCCATGGCTTGGGGTGAGGAGCTGTCAGGGCTGGGCACAAGCAAGGCAGGACCAGCAGTTCAGACAACCACCGAGCTGCAAAGGCCTCCTGGCTGCTGCAATTCTCGAAGTCCATGAGAAGTTTTGGGAAATGTCACGAGGTAACTGACAATAAAAGTAAGTTATCAAGACAGTTTTGTCTCTGTAGGCAGCAGGACTCCCCCGTAAAGCAGCAGGAACAGACAGAGAGCAGAAATAAAACTGCAGCTGTTATGTCTGGTGTTGGCAGGAACTTAGTTTTGTGAAAACTAACACTTGGTCCTGCTCAAACAACAAATAGCAGAACAATAAATATAGAATTGAACAATAAATATAAAAATGGAATTAAATACTCTATGTGAAAAGTCCATCTACATCAGAAAACAAGGCAGGCAAATACTTATTTAAATGCACTCAATCTTATTTTAAAAACAATGGACCTTTTTTTTTTCAATTTTAAATTCTTCCTTTCTTTTTCTTCTCTTTCCAAACCAAGACCTTTTATTCAGTTTTCAAATGTTCCAAGGTTCCAAAACCTTTATTCTGTTTTTAAATGGCTAGAGAGGCTTTTTTTTTCCCCTTATGCAGAGAATTTGGGCAGCTGGGTAGAGAGTACTCACCAATACAATATCCCGGAGTTATTTTAATTTCAAAAACTGCTATGCTGGCAGATTTATCTTTCCCCATCTCGCCCTCCAGGACAATCTGCACAATATAAACAAAACGGTACATTTCAGGTTGTCAGCATTTCCATGATCACACCAGGGCACTTCAACCACAAAAATAGGTGAACTAGTAGAACACATACAGGAGCCTCATCATCCCAGGTGTCCATAAAGGTGCATTTATTGAGAGAGCTTAGAGGAGTCATAGGCAGACTGCACTGAAGAGCAAGCTCACCTCCTTTCACTAGGATAGAAACATAAATAAGTGCAAACAAAGGCCTCCATACTCCTCAGCTCAGTGGTTATCCAGGAAACTATTATGGAAATAACAGTGTGAAAGGATTTGGGTAGAAATGCTCTCCTCCAAGCTCCTGACTCTCACTTCTCGCAGCGGGTAGGGCTGAATGAGCACAGCTGCAGACCGAGGGCTTGGGAAATCAGAGGGCTTGTATCTATCAGAGGATGGCAGCAGCGATGCCGGTCTGCGGAGGAGCAAGCCTCACTGCTGCTTTGATTCACTCAGCTGTGCTTCCCAGCAAGCTGAGAAACCCGTTTATTCTGAGGCACAATAGCCCTCTGACTCAAAACAGCACTACTCACTCATTTTAGGGACAGAAATGGTCAACTGATTCACACAGCGCTAGACCAGATCAGCTGTGAGCTAGAGGTTTTGGAGCAAAGAGCAAGCCTCCCGATGGGATGGAATAAATTTTTCCTCTGGCCAAGAAGTATATAATGAAGACCACACACTCTGTGGAAGTCTTTTGAGTGAGAACTTAAAAAGAGAAGTATTGTTTGCAGTCAAAGCTCAATGCAAAGACTGGTTTACAGGGTCCTGCTCTGTGCCGATCTTATGTAATTCCCACACAGCATGAACCAATACAAAAACATCCACCTGTAACACTTCCCAGGCTGATGGAGGAGAAGAAAGAAAATTATGTTCTTTTAACACTTCCTGGCCATACATTCACTGTTCTGTCAACTATAATCTCATGAACCAACAGGTATCGCATATGGCAGGCCTGTATGTTCAAGTCCTTAAACATGTAAAGAAAATCCAGCTTCAGCTTCTGGAAAAAAAAATTCCATTTCCACTTTGTTTATTTTCCTTTGGCTTCACCACAGTAAGCTTTCCTACTCGAGTCAACAGCAAGAGCCAAGAATAAGGGCAAGGCTGACAAAGTTCAAAAGGTAATCCATATATCACAGTATGTGCACAATAAATCCTTTGGCATCTTCTAAAATCATACTTACTTTGTACTTTTTGGTGCTATTTGCTAAATCTAAACTAGCTATGAGCCAGCTATCCGAAGGCTCCTTGGCTGACCATAGCAAACGATCAAAGCTCTCTCCTTCTTGCCTCAGGTACAGGTTGAGCCTGGTGGGATCAGACGAAGACTCTGAAGTTGATGCTATTTGGTAGATCAGTCTGATACAGCTCCACTCTTCAGAATGCAGTTCAGGACTGGAAAGTATTGCTTTCTCACCCTCATGAGATGTATCCACAGAAATGTAATGCCCTGGGAACAAAGACAGACACACACCAGAATAAGACATTTGTATCTCTGGATAAAAGAGAATATAAAGGACTATTTGTCCCAGGGCTAGCTGAGAGCATGAGAGCTCCACTCATTTGCTAGGCAAGTCATTTTGCCCTTTGATATCTCACTATGCACAAACAAACCTCACTTCATATATATCACAGCACTACTCATAGTTTCAAAATTGCAGTACTCAGTGTACACTGTATTAAGTGAAAGATGTTGTATCAATATAAAGGAGATTATATATAAATAGGCAATACTTTTATTCAGGTATTGTCCTCCAAAAGTGATAGCTACAGTTTGATTGACAAGGTAATTCACACAGAAATATGCTGCAGAAACACTGAGATGTCTACAGACCAAGTCTTTCTTACTTGACTTACTTGACTAAAATAAGCCAATTTCTAGATGGCTTATTTTAGGAGCAGGGCCTAAAACATCAGTTCTATTTAAAAAAAAGGAAAAAAGAAAAAAGGAAGTGTAGAGAAGCAAAATCAAAAAACGCTAGACTATGTAGGAAAAGGAAGGAACAGTAAATCAGTAAATCACAGGTGAAGCAGAAACTTGGTCCCATTACACTGCCAGCATACTGAAACTGAGGCAGAGAGAGTATGATGGAGTACAAGGCTCACAGAGTCAAGGAAAACCAAAAGCTAATGAAACTGAGCAGGAAAAACAAAATTTCATGGAGGAAAAAAAAAAGCAAACAAGCTATCCACAGACTTATCTTTCCCTTTTTGGGAATGGAATTATTTTTCCTCTTATCATACCTTTTCTTTATAAGCCTTATCTTCCATGTCTAGTTCTAGTTACTTGGAAAAATACAGAAAATCACAGGTGGAATGCTAGTAACTTGTTATTGCAGCAGTGCAGGAAAGGAAAACAAGGAAAGGAGAAAGTATTGTAAAATGTGTACCAGATGTGCCTGCCAAACATACTATCGGCCATTAACTGCAGCGTAAGGACACAAAACATCTCCTCGCACACAGATATCACATTCACCAGACACAGCACTCAGGACTTGCTTGGTGGTGGGCTCTAAGCCAGAGTGCACGTCAGCATGGCAGGGAGAGGGAACTACCAGGACTCTATAGGATGTGGCACATTTCTCACTCCACAATTGCTCATAATTGATGCAAGTGGCAATATCACAACAGACAAAGAATCTTCTGGTTTTCTTTTCTTTTCTTTTTTTTTTTTTTCAAGGTAGTCTTAATTTGGATCACTCTAGTTACAAAGAAACCTACAATTCTGAATCCATGCCTGGCAATTTCAACCCTATTTTTGTCTAGCATTCTTGTTCCCTTTAGGAAACTGAACCCTCTTGTAATAGTCATCTTTTTTTTTCAGAAATAAATTGGTGACAACAGAGGAAAACATATTTACATCAAGACCTCAAACTACCAGCTGTGAGGTTCAAAGGGTTGACTGCTGTGAAGACTTAATTATAAGTAGACTATGGTTCTTCTCCAAAAATAGTAATTTTAAAAAAGAGATAAAGTTTCTTAATCTCCAATTTTAAAGGTTTATGTCACCATAAACCTGTCTTTCCTTTCCTTCCTCTATGCTCTATATAGCTGCTACCACTTGTTCTGACTCCATTGTGATAATAACAAGATCATGAAGTCTTTTTTTTTTTTTTTTAAGGATTGATTTGCTGTATTGGTTAAAGCCTCCAAAGGCTGTGTCTGTGTACAGACACAATGTGCTTGTCCCCCACAGCTTGGTGATTATCTCAACTGTGCTCTGGAAAGTTCAGCCTGCTTGGCTCTACTGTGGTCAATGGGGCTATTGATGAGGCCATTATGTGTGAGCCTCCCTGCTCTGCTCATAAGGGTCGGGTAGAGTCAAGCACAGAAAAACTCTAAACTTTCAGCTAAAGAATATGGGCATTGACTACATGGCCTTTACACTGAACTGTGTCCCAACAGCAGTGTTGCCATGTGCCACGCAGCAGCAAGGAAGGTCTTAAGGGCTGTCACGGCACCGTCTGAGAAAGAGCTGGCATCAAGGCAGGCTCCTCTGCACGGAGACCTTCCTCCCTGCAGAGGAGTAACCCGGAGGGCTGCTCTGCAAAGCCCTGTTAGTGCCCAGGAATGGGAAAAGCCTCACTGCCAGGGGCACAGATGTGTATGGTAGACACCACTGTGCCAAGGTTCATCATGGGGCACAACAGCCAGGCATTGGTAACTACCTTTTACTGCTAACAATTAGGTGGAACCTTGAAAAATAACAAAATACACAATGCATTTCCCACCATACTCACCTTGTCACCTAAGATAGCGAGTGAAGCTTTTACCACCTTTTTACCTCAATTTTTTATTCATTACTTAACTTTATTGATGTCTCCTTTGCAGATGGGTCAGACTCTGCGTAGCATGTGTTCATTTTCATTTCTCCTTATCCAAGCAAAATATTCAGCCATACTGAAAATACTGAAATTCTGAGGGGGTCTATAGATTGCAAACCTCATCATCCTCCCCACAAATGACTATGCATCAGCACAGTGAGATTTGCAAAATGAGACCTTTAAAATCCTTCTCCATACACATCTTTCATCTTGCTGCTCTAATAAGCAGTTTCTAATAGAGTATCTCTCAATTACAATTGATTATACTGTAACTTTATGAGTCATTCACCCAAATTTTGCATATCTATATTTAATCTTTTTTTTTATTTTTACTTACCAAAGAGGTTTCAATACTTTAGTCAGTAGTGATTATGTAAGGGTTGTGGTTTTTTTCTTTTTTTTTTGGGGGGGGAAGCGGAGGACAGGGTTGCTGAGACAGGCGATGCTATTTTTTCCCCAAAACAGTAAGTAAATTACTCTCACTATTCTCTCTTTAAATAACACAAACAAAGCACAATGCCAGTCACTGGCTAATAAAGCAAACCAAATTCCATTAACAAAGTAAAAAAAAAAAGTTGGGATAACTAAAATTACTGGCTAGCTTTTCACTATGTATTTTGCCTATAAACATTTGGAAGCAAAACCACAGGCGTGTTCCATCCTTCACAGGGGTTATATCTGACACAGCTGTTTGCTCAGCTCAGCAGCAGTTTTAGAAGAAAAAATGTCTATAAATAGTGAGTTCCAAGAACAACATTATTAGGGAAATATGAAGCAGAAAAAGGCTAGGAATTTACATGTCATTAGGTACCCATTTATAGCCTTAAGCGTGCAAAAAATCTCTTATAAATACCTGTCATGTGCAGATGTCTTCCATACTTCCCACATGGGAACAGAAAATAACATTATCTGTGTTTCTTAAAGTATTAATCTAATGATACCTTATTTGCACCTATATACAAATGCATCTATTATCTCAGCATCTAATATCAAATATAGATGCTGAAGGCAACTATAGATGCTGAAGGCAACTTTTATGTTTTTTTTATTATTATCGTGACACTACTAATATTAAAACAAAAAGGAGAACGTTTTTTAGACCCCAATAAGCCTTTTTATGTCATCAAGGAAGGGTTAATTAAAAAAA
>JAUBOD010000581.1:3338533-3349084 GCA_032353885.1 Nothura maculosa
AGGAGTTAAAGGACGTGAGTCTCATGGCAGCGTTTGCAGGAAGAAGTGAGGACAGAAGAGTCTGGGAGAGGCACTGGCTGCCCGAGAAGGGCAGTTACACCCAGTAGGCCCTGCCTGGGCTGACCTGGGTCCCTAGGCCCCTGGCGCATAACAGAATCCTGAGAGGCACCGCATGTGCAGCAGGGTGCTGGGCCAGGCTCTAGCGCTGTCCCTCGGATAACAGCAATTACCAAGCAGCAAAATCCACCTGTAACCTTCCTGGTGCACCCAAAACCAGGGATGCTCTCAGTGAAAGACTACATAAACCCATCTCAGCTACTGTGTGGATCTGCTCACTCTCCATCTGCCAAATCACTTGGCCTCCTGCGCTACCTTGAAAAATAGCTCAAATATCTGTTTAAAAGTCTGTCTTTCTCCCAGCTGTGTGTAATAAAATGTTACTGTTGCCCACAAGACTTGTGCCTCCAAGGAACAGTGTAAATACGCTTGGTCTTTATAAATTACATTATAAATTATGCTAACAGGAAGATCTTTACCTGGGCCCTAGGTGCTGCACAGACTGAGATCATCTGTTTGGTTTCACTGACTTCAAAAGCCAAACTGCAGTGAGTTGAGATTCCCATTTTCTGAATGCTTTGTGTTTTTATACTCCTTTTTGAGCTTCACCATCCTCAGGATGAGCAGCAGAGTCCTGGTGTACTGATGAGGGATCTAAGACCACAACATACACAGAGAACCTCTGGCAAAGTCCTGAAAAAGGTGGCTGGAGAAAGTGCGCAGTAATGGGCTATGGAGTTACACACCCCAAAGATCAGCATTTGGAGCTCCAGTTCAGAGGACGCCTCTGTGGGTCTCAGTGACTCGTAGCTCGCTCCTCATTGCCAGCTGGCCGGTAGCAACTGAAGATGTGAATGTGCACAATGGTAAAACCCACAAAACTGGAAGTTTTCCAAACCGGATTAAATAACTAATTTCTAAAATATATCACATGTATATTTTATAGGCAGGGAAACTCAGTGTATGTTTTAATTTTGAAATATCTCTTAACGCTTACTGACATTTGCCATTTTAAATTTAAATATATCCAGCAGTACTGTATTCATGATATATCACATCCCCTACCTCCAGAGGTGATCATATTCAACAGCAAATGTTGCATTCAAGTACAATGCATCCGGCTCCCTACCTCTTCCCTTCAAGGAGAAAGCATACTTCCAGTGATTCATATTTGTGCTCTGCAGTAGATTGCATCCATCAGAAGCTGTGCACAAGGGCTCTGGTCATAAATCCTGCTCCTGCAAGGGATTTGCAGCTGTTTTGCAAGAAAAAGAGTAATGACTTCTAATGGCTTAGTAACCTTAAATGGAATCTGCTAAATCTGAAAAAAACTAATCTAGATATGGATTTCACAGTTCAGGAAGATTGCTGTTCAACCTGTCAAGGCTAATCTACTTTTTATTGTTATTATTATTGTTTATCCCTTTTTGCTGAAGTGATAAGTATTAAAATATGAAATGATATAAATCAAAAAGTTGGCCTGAGAACTTGCCATGTTTCTTCCAAAAACGCACATGCATTTACAATTGCCAGCATGGCTATGCAAATTTTATAGGTACTGCAGACAACTTCTCTTTTAAGTTTACTGCATGTCTTGAAATTCAGAAGATCCCAAAGTATTTTAAAGGAGGCTAAGGGCCCCTCAGAGATGTGCTGGGGCCCTGTGGCTCCCTCCCCTTCACCTCAGTAACTGGAGTCTCTAGTACTACGAGATGGCAGACTCAGATGTAGGGCTTCAGCTCACAAAAAGACATTTGTACTATATAGAATTGTTTGTAGAGAAGAAATTAAAAGAAACTTCTTTGTGCAAATTCTGGTCTCAGGGAACAGGAAAAAAATGGATGCCAATAAACATTTAGGAAATTAAGACATTTAGAAAGAGAATTGAACAGAATCAGCCTGATGGTGCCAGTTCATGACACTGTTTCCTTCAGGATATCCTCACTGACTTTTTGTTGCCAAAGTAGATAAAAGTTTGGCAAAACTTTCCAATGTTTGGAAGTTTAAGGATTCTCATTAAATTTACTTCTTTTTTTTTCCAGAACAGACTCTTAGTGTTATTAAAGCCTTCTTTAATTTCTTTATATCCTAAATATGCTAAAGTGATCACACAGATGTTTATGCAGCTTAGGTAACCCATAAAACACAACTTATATTAGCATACCTTAGTGCACCTAGGCCACCAAATCTGAAGAGGTATTTTTGACTACCCACACAGTGTAGTTCTCCTGAAAATGTACCCCCCTGTTTATCACTCAAAAGTTAGGAACAGAGCACAAAATAGCCTGAGCAGATGCAAAACAGTATCCACCAAGCGGCAGTATGGCAGCAGTGTGGCCCTACATGGAAGCTCTGGGAAGAATTAAGAAAGCAAAAAAGAGTATTTAGATAATTCGCCTTATACTCTCCCAAACCATGATGCTTTCCAGCTCAGAGGACTTCCTGAGCTGGTTCCCGTATCTGCTCTGCCAATACACGAGCCCAAAATTAGCAGTTTGTGCTTTGTTTGTATTCTAAGTGACAATAAACTGCAGAAAATAAATGTCTGTAGAAATCACTTTGTTCCATCTGCCAAGCTCTGTGTGGTCTTTCTGAAAAGTCTCTGTGGCATAGCTTTTTCAGAAAACTTTCGAAAATTGCCATAAAAATCTATCTCAGAAGCTACTAGAGACAAGGCCTCATATTCCTGGCTGTTAGGAAATTTCATAAGGAAAAGTGCCAATGAATGCACTGGTCCCAGCACATTATGTGTATTTTTATGTTTTCCCCAGTGAGTACTGGTCTGGAGATGCAAGCACACGGCCTCCTGAGGGACAGCAGAGGCTTTTGCTCTCTGCTTGATAGCACTGTCCGAGTCCTGGCATGGCTCCTTGCAAGGGGTGGGCTGCCCCATGCATCGCACTGCATCGTGTTGTGTCCCAGAGGTGTCTGTCACCAGAGCCACAGAGCTCGCGTGAGCGAGATGTCCTCGGACTGCTCCGGGCAAGGAGCAGGCGAGGGCCGGAGACGTCTCCGGAAAGCTCCCTGCTCCAGACCTCAAAAGCTGAGATTAAACCAGGCCACAAGACCAGCTGCTTGCCAAGTTTTATCTTGGAAAACAAGGAAAATATTTATGACCATTGGGAGCTCGAGAAAAGAAAAAAAAGAAAAAAGGAGACAACTTTTCAATGCGTGACACTGAAATAACCTGAAGCGCTGAGCCAGTATTTCTTTAACTGCTGTGATCTAAAGCAAAACATGGTGTCACACACATCAGCCTCCAAAAGTCTGGTCTGAAACGCTACCAGGAGGCTGATTCAAGCTGACCAAGTACACCACAGTTATCTAAGGCCGACAGTCTTGGCCTCCAAAATTAAGGTGAACATTATTTCACAAGGTCACTGCAAAAGGAAGCTTTTCTATACAGACTTTTTTCAGTTTTTCAGTTTAACTAGAACCATTAATGAAGGACGTGGGGAATCCAACAAAATGCAACATGCAAACAGCTGGCACTCTTCTGAGGTGGACACTGGATTCTGAAGGAGCAAAAAACATGCAAAGCTCTAGAGAGAAAGAGGTAAATGGTGCAGCACAAGGAAAATAATCAGAACTGTTCTTACATATGGTTATTTCCTTAGTTTTAAAAATATTGTTTTCTCTTTTTTTTAAACAAGAACATTTTCTTCATGCCATTTATTTTGAACTGCTCTGAAAAAAAACATAGTCTGCAATATCTTTACATTTTGCAAATAAAGTAATTCATTCTTCCTTTTACTTTAGACTATATCACAGAAGGAAAGCAAAGGAATATTAGTGGTCATGAAACTGGTCTCAGGAGAAACCTGGTGCTAGCCTTGCAGCACCCTGGTCAGGAGAAGAGCTCTGCTTTCCAGTATTCTGACCCATGAACCAAGCTGTTCCACGAGAATACAAATCCACTGCAACAGGGGAGGCTGTGAAGTGGCCTTCCTCCTGTACACCTTTGTGCTGCATGAGACCCAGCTGGGAGTGAATTAAACCCACAATGCCACACTGAACACAGATATCATCAGTTGACTCAAATTACAGATATCCTCAGATGACTCAAATTCTACATGACTATTTCATGAGAAAACAAACTTGTAGTTACTTCCTTATATTTCTATCCTGTAAACAATTCAGCAATATATGAGTATGTAAATTTTGCAAAGTACAAAGTGGATGTAAAGTGGAAAGTGGAAAGATGCAAAGTGGACAGGTAATGGTACCACCAGAAAGCTTTTTTTAACCGTAGTACAAAGGTTTGCCAATGGTCCACTGGGCAGAAACTTCTAATACCAATTAAATTACTGGCTGTACGCAGCAAAAGCTGCATCTCTTTGCCATGAGAAACAACTAGAGGGCAAAGAGGTCCCCAAATATTCAAGTCAGTGATGGATAGAAGGCAGACACTGACACCTTGTACCAGTTCTTCCTTATCTCTTGGCATCTAATATTTGTTCATTGGCATGGAGGAAACGTGCCACAAGAAGCCAGCTGGCAACTTCACTGGCGCGGGAAAGGATTCCCCCAGCACAGGATCTGAGGCAGACACACACTCCCTCCCTACTGAGTAATGTTCCTGGTTCAGACTTCACTAAAATCCATCGTGGCACTCCCCGTTAGGTGAACGCCTACAGAAACAGTGTGAGCAAGCCTGAGGCTGCTGGTATGATCAGCACACATGTAATTGCTCCCATCAGGCTGGTTACCTTCTTTATTTGTTTGTTGAATCTCCAGGAGATCCAGAATCACCAAGTCAGAATTCCTTTTTTCTTCTAGACATATTTTCCATCTGAAACTTACATCCCTTCTTTTCATGGAAAAACAAATACACAGACATTTGATGCGATAGTTCAGTAAAGTTTACTTACTGAAAACACAGGACCACTTGCTTTAAAAAAAAAAAAGGATGGTCATCCTGGTAAGCAAGAACTCACAACACTGAATTCCTGGATTCCTGGTTATGTCAAAATAATCTTGAATTCAAACAAACTGTGAACTTTTTGACCGTGTCTGGTTAATGTAATCATTTCTCCTGCTGAAGCAAAGATGGAAGCAATTCTTATTAGAATCTACTCCATAATCACATAAAACCAGATTTCACCTTTTTGAATATTATTTCACAACACTTCATTTAGTGTTAGGTGCTAGAATTCAGAGGCAGGGTGGCCTTTTGGTAACTATTAACTGTAAAGGGGAAAAGTACTTTCTTCTCCAGAATAAATGAAGCTTTGCTTTTAGTTTGTATATGGTGATGTTGTGTGTTAGGACAAGTGTTGCCAGAAAATTACAAATATTGGCAGCAATATATGGAAACCCGGGCAACAGACCATGCAAAGAGACAATAATGCTATTAATGAAGCATATGAACAAACAGAAAACAATTTCCACTGCAACCAAACCACTTTTATCAGACCTATTGTTGTATGTTTCCGTGCCAGCTATGACAGAAGTACTGTGGTGTAACTGAATTTAAAACTATATTCAATAAAATTCTGAGTGTACCTCGGCTGAGAAGTGGGTGCCATAGGCACTCTTGTAGCCAAGTTATTTCTCCTACAAAGAAGAGGCTAACTTGCAAGTTGACCTAAGACACTGCAGTGGAACTCTTTGCCATAAAGCACAAAAAGATGTATCAAAAAAGAACAGCACAAAAACTATGCAAATGTGGAGAGGGTAACTGAAAGAAAAAGAACTAGCCAACCCAGCAAAGGAAGAGGCTGTTAGAGTCCTCGTCTTAGTAAAGGATGACTGATCCTGTAACTCTATTTTTGGCTTTAATGCCCACCAGCTGTGAAGCCTACTCCAGATTCGTGAGTACTTTTCTCATTAAAGAAAAAAAAAATGCTGATTACAGCTCTTCACTTTTTACCTACATGTGGAGGTCCAAGCCACACATACCACTCTTCTTATTTCCATATAAGACAACTTCACAGCACAAACTTCTCTCTTCTTTTTCAAACAAACTGCAATTACTGCTCTAATAACTCTCCAGCTTGACACTTAGTTTGAAGTAAGCACTAAAAGTGTCTATTTTTAGAGAACAATCTGGTATTGAAATAAATCCTCTCGTGTTTCTACTTAATCACCCAGGAATATTCTTGGCCAGCAAAGAATTTTCTCTGCAAAAGGCCTCATAAGAATTAAAACACAAAACAATGAGCTGACTAAATAGAAACTAGAAAAGTGTGTTTGAGCTCTTCATACTAGTTACTAAACTTCAGCTAACCGGTTAAAAAGCAATAGCTTAAACCAGCATCACCTAACTATGTACATATAAAACACTAGAGAAAGTAATCCTGCTTGAACCTCTAAAAGAAGTTTAAAATGGTGCATAAGTGCTATGCAAGCAAGCTGATAGCAAGCACTATGAAGCTAAGTATACTAAAGCACACACAAAGTAAACCAGTATATGGACACAGATTTGTAAAAAGACTTTGTTCCTCACACTGGCAGATAGTCTCATTACATGCTCTTTAGACTTCATGACACCTCCAAGGCATGTTTCTAGGAAAGGGGTGGGAGGACATGAAAGAAAATCCTATTTACTTAAGTGTCTTTGTGTTATCGATATACTTCAAAAAACAGGTACAAGGTCCTCATATTTGCAGCTTTCATCAGTGTATACGTATGCGCTTGATGTCTCAAGCCAGCCTTGGCCTCCCTTTACGAGCACTTAGGAAGCTAAGTAACCACTAATAAGCTTAGACTTAGAGAAACTGTAGCTATGGATCTTCTGATTGCCCAAAAGGCTCCAAACTTGCTTAGAGCTATGGAAGTTTGGAAGTGCCAGTGCAACACTACCAACTCCTGCTTTTCTTGCCACCTGTATTGGACTCTAAGCCCTCTAGGCATGGCACATGGAGCTGGAAGTGTCCAGCCAGCATCCAGCCAGTGTTCCCCACTCGGAGTCTAGGGAAAAGACAAGAGGTTAAAATGGTATGAACCTGATTTCCCTCTGCTCTTCTGCCATAACCATGCAGGACAATATTGACCTATATCATTGGAATATTCAGGTGTGACTTTCCCAGGGTGAGACTGATTAGCTTGTTGTACAGTAAGATTGTTGAGCACAACTTGACACAGGGAAATATTCCTTTGAGCATCTGATCTTCTCATTTCAGCCACTACCCAGAGCTTTCAAATTTTTTGTGCCTGTCTGTTACAAGGCTGTACATGTTCACTATAGGGAACCCATTTCTCTGTATATTAGGCACCTGGCACATGAGGAAAGAAGAAGTAGAAGGACTTGCTAAGAGCAGACAGCAGTAATAAGTACGGATGATGAATGGCTGGTTAATTTGGGGTTACATGGCCCTAGAGGATTAAGGCCTCTGTTTCCAGAGCAGATGCAAGGCAGAGAACACAGAAATGCTCCATCTGCTTCAACTCTCGCCTAAGACTGTTCTGATGAGCTGAGAGCGCAATCCAGGGCCTGTATCCATTCATTCGTCCACCTCCCTGCTGACCCGACCAGGCAAAGGCGCCAATTTTTGTTGAACATAACTGTGACTCCGTCCTATGGCCTAAGATGAACTCACTTGGGCTAAGCAGCTCCAAGGCAGTGCTCTCGGTTAAGGAGGTTCATTTGCAGAATGATCTGCCAACAGCAATCAGACAAAGCAGGACTATTTTGTTAAAAGCTTCCCCAGTATAAAAGCCATCTGTCAAGCAGCACACGCTGAAGACACGTGTCTACTCACCAAAAAGTCTGTATCACCACATTATAAGAAAAGTTAGAAAGGAGGAAGAATATTGCAAAATGCATCAGACAGTGCACCATGCTGTAATTGATCCACTTCTCTCAAAAATATTACAGTCATGAGCACTACAAATTTTTAACTACATTATAATAAAGGCATCGAGACAGAAAAATACCAGTTTGGAACAAATTTTCCTTCTCCTGCTAGGGGCAACTGAGAGGTCCAAAAGATGACTTGCAAAAAAATTTCCATTTCTTCCTGCAAAGGAAGGCATAGAGTATTCATATACACATATACTTATATGAATACAGGCATGTACATATACATGTAATTATTCTCTTTATATTTTACCTTAAAAAATACAAAAAAAATCTCACATTCCCTGGAGTGGAGAACTCTGAAAGATCACTGGATCAGAGTTTTTATTAGAAAAGAAAAAACACAATGCTTCCAGGTAGGGGAAAAGTAGATATGTGCTAGAGTATTTGAAGTGCTTCAAATAAAGATTAGAAAATATCTTTCATTTTCCTTATCACCTCAATGCTTGTAATGCAACCTAGATTCAACAGCAACGTTTCCAGTATATACTCCAGAAAGAGAGGCAAAGATTTAATACTTCTAAAGCGGTTTCAGTGAAGGTGCCTTTATACACTAAAGAGGCAAAAGAGACAAATTCTGTTTTATCCCTCCCCCCATTTCTTCCCCTGCCTTTTCACCATTACAACGCAATTGTAATGTTTTATTTAGGCATACAGTTAGGCAATGTTAATTTAAGCTATTGCTTTGTAAATGTATGATTTGGGTGCACTTTTGCTGTCCACTACACTGCATGGACAGAGAGAGGGCTGTGGTGCCACGGGTATCTCTACCTCTGCCCCATCCGCACCTTGGCCTCAATGCATGTTGTCTTCACTAGAACAAAGCAACAAAACTGCAAAAGATACAGTCTTGAAAATATCTTAACTAACCTAAAGCACTTCTGCTTCCCAAAGATTTTAAAATACAGAACACAACATTTAGCTCATTAGCTCTATCCTCCCTTACAGCAGGGGACATAATCCTTTTCCTTGGGGAAAAAAAGGAGGTTTTCCCTTTATATTTTTCTGTGCATACAGATTTTCTAGATGAAGCCACTAACACTGTGCTTACTTATTGTTTTACATAGTGTGTATACAAATTTAAAGCAAACTGAAATATTTCTGATGTACAGAAAACATACCAGAGGCAGCCAAAAAGAAATCCAAGCTTTAGCCAAAATCTTCTGGCCAAGACACTGTCATATCCAGCAACAGCAACAAGGCTGTGCCATCCAAGCTGTGCCAACATCCAAAGCAGGAAGTAAAGTCAGAGAAAACTCCAAGTGTTGTTTATAAATCCCAGAAAAGTCAGCATTATTGATTTCCAAAGAAAACACCCCACAAACCAAATGATCATCTCTGTTCAAAGGCAGGAAAAATTAAAGCAGAGATCTGGTTTCTTTTGCTCAGAAAGGTTCAGCCACATTCTCCCTCCAAGGGCAGACTACCAGGAGGTTTAAAAGTATGAACCAATACCCATTTGCACAAGAAAAAGAATCCCATATATCACAGTTCCTCACTACAGACAAGCTGATGTGTTGAAATTAATGGGCTTCTGAAGCTAGGCTCATGATCACTACTGGCAGAGAATAAACCATCACCCAGCCTAGAAGAAAGATGGTCCTGTGAAAGAAGACATGTTTTCACTGTAAGGCCACAAGCAAAACACAGAATCACACAAGCAATCACACAAGAAACACAAGCAATTTGCGTGTTACTACAGCAGCAAAGAATTTCTACCTGAAGTGTGTGAAACTTTAAGGCATAAAAGTGTTAACATTTAATCTAAAGCTTAATCTAAACTCAGTTCTTAGACCCAATGCATTAAAACACCATCTTTAATGATACGATCAGAAAACAGGCAAATTGGCCTGTTCACAGCACAGCTGGGAGGGTGTCTCCCTGCTCCTAGCCATGAGTATTTACTGGAGGTGGACCTGCTGCAAAGCTGAGGGTAGCAGCATCCCTCAGGCAAGGGAGAATTTGCTTTCCTTTTTGTTCTAGGTGGGTGGGAACTAGGCAAGGTCACCCCCCAAAGGGTTTTGATCAACTGTTTATGTAATGCCAAAGAGGGAAAATCTGAGAAAACTGTACAATTCTGAAAGGAAATGTGGAGAATGAATGATCTGCATCTCTCTACATGTTTACATACAATAGCTGTAATCCACTCCTTTCATTTCTGTAGCTATTCCCACATTTCTAATATGATATACAGCTCATGGCCCAGCGGGTTTAAGGGAACTCATTAAGTCATACTGAGACTCTTAAAAGTATTTTAATGGTTCACTAAGTCGCACAGAGACTCTTAAAATATTTTAATGGTTCACTAATTGAAAACTGTGGAGTCTGTGTTTCCTAGAAGACTCTGGCTGATATTTCAAATGGAAATCTAATTACTGTGATTCATGGATATTTTCAAACTAAATCTTGCAAGGCTTTCAGTAATGAGAAAGGTGTTAGTGACATGCAGCTCATATTTAATCTGAAAATCTATTTAAAATAATGTTCAAGAGCGCCAGCACAATTATTCCGCCTGCAGTTGTCTAACATAGAGATTTGAGCTGTATTTGCCAAAAGAAAGTGTGCTGCACGAAAGGCTTCATACTGCAGAAAAAACGATCTGTTAATCAAAGAACAATTTTCCAATGGCAGGCACACATATATTGTTGTGTAAAAATTGTAGGAATTTTTCATTTAGATCATAATTAAACATG
>JAUBOD010000581.1:3398089-3417088 GCA_032353885.1 Nothura maculosa
TCAGGAGACATCTTTTCAGGGCAATAACGGGTTCCATTTAACTCAACAACACAGCTGCAGAGTCCCGAACTGACAAACCAAGTTGTCACAAGCTCTAGACTTGTAAGGCATGGGCTTCTACAAATCCATTGGTACCTGCTGCTATTTAAAATATCAAACATCTAAAACTGTTTGTACCAAAATTTACAACAACAGGACAGCTATACTGAAGAACTATATATCACAGAAACCAATCAACATTATAAAACCAAAAAAGAAAATGAAACCCACTAGGAATGTGAAACATAATTATTAAATACTAAAATAAATGGAGGTAAATCTTACAGAGATATCACTTAAAATAAATGCTAAAGTGTCCATACTTCATTTATAGAAGTTATTTATCGCACATTAAAATGTGCGTATTACTTTTATCAAAAAATGCATTTAAAATGGATTTCTCAAAATCAAATAGTATGCATGTTTTACACAAATATAAAAGTATCTTTGCACATGAATTGAAATGCCAGTATTTCTAATTTCTTTTGGTTTTGTTAAGATAGAGTATCACCTCCTCCCTATCTACTCAGAATAAGTGTTAGCTATATCCTATAAAGCCAACCACTATTGTTAGCATTTACAATAAGAAAGACTAATAATGTTTGAAAGGTGATCTTTCTAGGTCCAATTTACCAAAATTTGTACACTGAGGTAATCACATAGGAAAAAGTGAGAAGGCAGCAAGTGTTAAAATGTATGCTGTGATCTGCATTGAACTGGCTTATTCCTTATTTTGGAAGGATGTGGACAGAGACAAAGGGAGTTCTTTGCTATACCAAACATACCTATCAAAGTTATTTTGAAGAACATCTTGGATGTTTCAGCTCAATATATCTGCAGTGCCCACTACTGAGTTAATCCATCTTCTTGTATTTTTATTTTTGCTTATTTGACATCCAGAATGCATCAGATTGCATTCTCTACATTGAATGAAAGCCTCAGATAGCAAAATATTTTCAAATTAAAGCATTCTAATTTTCAAATCTCTGACAAGAATAAACCTGTCGAATTGTCCATAGTTTCTTCCTTTAAGTCTTCATAGGGTAATCTGGTAAATAAATTTACCCATAAGATTAAAACTTAATAAATGCACATAAAATATGTGCATGCCCATAAATAACATATCTAAGAATTGTCAGCAGCAAACAGCCAAGGACTAAACATGTTATGAAGGTGAGAAATTAACAAAAATGTATCAAGATAGAAGAGTCAAAAAACAAAACTACTACAACTTCTACGGGAGAACTTTTGGTCTCCTATTTAAACAAAAATCTGTCACAAGTTTTGACACACTTTTAGCTCTGTGTCTTGCATACTCTGTGAACCGATGTCTCAAGTAAGACTCGGCCCTTAACACTGTGAAAGACCAATGGATCAGGCAGCATATAGAGAAATTATAATCCTGTAAACTGAAACCAGTATTATTTAACAAGGCCCTTACAATTTCTCATGTAGGTTTACTTTTCTAAATGCAGTATAACATAGTGAACATTAAAGTAATCCTGGAGGAGCCCAGATTTGTGAAATACTAGAATTTTTAATGTAAGAAACACATTTTAAGTGCCACATGACTTTAAAAGGGCTGATCTTTTCCTTATTAATACAAAATAATAAAAATAAAAGAAACAATAAAAATGTTATTGAGTTAAAGCCCAAACAAGAAGAAGAAATAAAGCATCATCCATTTTCTCAAAAACACACTAGCCATGCAACCTTCAATTGGTGCCACTGGTGCCTATCTGATGACATGACGTTGTCATTTTGCTGGACATGCACCGGAAGAAAAATATCTACTGAAAAGTGAAAACTACTTCAACCCAACACTTACATAATAATGTAGTAAATTCTTTCGAATCAGAACAAAATTAGGGCAAGTATGCCACAACAGAGGCAATGGGATCTTCTAGCACAAAATGGGTATTCTTAAGCTATGAAGGAATGGAGCTATTGCGAACACTGCAGTCACGAAGGCTTCCCATCCAGCAAAGCCAAGAGAACCTGACTTAGTCTATTCTCATACATCAGTCTTATTTAAAGGAGGGGAGAATGCAGGAAATTCTTTATTTCTTTATTCTAGTTACAGGATTCGTGCTCTAGGTAACTTCAAGTCAGAAGAAAATACGGAAATTGCATCTGGAAAAAATCTGCACGGAGCTTGAACAGAAATCCACCAATGCCTAAAATTATTATTTCAGGAACCACATTGAACGCAAGATGAAAACAGGAAGCTATCTCCCAGTATTGCTCATCCCGCTCAGCTTTTGGACACTCCAGGTGCCCCTTGGCTTCATGCTCCACTCGTGGTTCTTTGCACACAGCATCCCTGTGTACACACTCGTCACACATGAAAACGTCTGACAAAGATGAACTATCAACGGAGAAGGTTTGCCATCAAACACGCTTTTGTTTTAGATAAAAGCATTTAGCTCTCACTTAGAAAAACAGCAAAATTTGGCCTTTTCACTGTGCGAGCCTGTTGGATGTGTTCCCTTACGAGTAGCCCTGACTGAGCCCCTTTTCTCCACAAGCTCTTTTTCCTCCTCCTCTTTTCCAAAGGGGAACATACAGTGGCTTTCCTGGGTCTTGTTGGTGGCTTAAGTTTGAGGAGGGGGTTGTTAATTTTTTTTTTGCTTTTTTTTTTGCTTTTTTTTTTTAATATGTGTGTGTGTTTTTATCTTCTTTAAGTCCGTTTAAGTATCACATTGAATGCCAATCTAACTCCCTGGAATTGCTCTCCTGGTAGCTAGGAACCCCTTTCCACCCTCTGCCTGCGGGTCAGGTCCATCTCTCTCCTTTCCCCCTTGCGAGGGAAGGCAGGGACACATACTAACATTACGCGCATACACACATTTGTCTTTTTTAAAGACTTCGCCTTGATAACAAAATGGTTATGATAAAATGACGTCCAAAAAAACAAATAAATGACAACCAAAGCTTAAACTGTTACTTCTCTGCATAAAGTTCCCATTGTCACGGGTTTATTTCCCTCGCGTGCACGCGGCCAAATTAGGGATCAAACTTTCCCCCATTAGCCCCCGCGGACCCGCCTTGAACCCCGAGGCCCCGCCCCATCGGAACAGACCACGCCCCCACGCCGAGGCCCCGCCCCCAGACCGGGCGGCCCCGCCCCCAGACCGGGCGGCCCCGCCCCCAGACCGGGCGCCCCCGCCCCCAGACCGGGCGGCCCCGCCCCTTTAGCGAGGCCCCGCCCCCTTAGCGCGGCCCCGCCTCCGGCGCCTCGCTGCAGCGGGAGGGGGCGCTGACCCGGAAGCGCTCCGGCACGCCCCGCCCGGCCCGCCTCCCTCGGCGGCGGCGCGGCTCAGTCCGGCTCGGCTCGGCTCGGCTCGGCCCGGCCTGGAAGATGGCCGAGTCCCCCGAGGAGGTGGCGGTGCTGGTGCAGCGCGTGGTGAAGGACATCCGCAACGCCTTCAAGCGCAACCCGCACATGTGAGCGCTGCCCTCAACGGCCGCGGCGCGGGGGGCGGGGCTCGGCCTCCCCAGCCCCGCGGCCGTTACTCCCTGCCGCCCTGCCCCTCCCCCCGCCGCGCGGCCGTTACGGCGCCAACGGCCGTTAGCGGCGGCCGTTAACAGCAGCTTCCCGGGCGCGCGGCGGGGCGGGCAGCGCGGGAGCGGACGGCGCTGTAGATATCGGGGCCTTCCTCGGGCTGCTGGGAGCCGACGCGCGGTGAACGCGGGCGCTCGGCGGGGCTTTTACGTAACTGGCGGCGGCCGGAGCCCGCCCGGCGCCCCAGGGTTGCGCCTGGCAAGGGCTGAGGCCGCTGCGTGGCCGCGCCGTGAAAGCGAGGGCCGTGAATGGAACGGGAGGGGGCTTGCTGTGCTGCAGCATGGAAACCCACAGCGACTTCAAAATGTGGAAGCGATAAGTGCCTTTATAAACTCGGATCCTTACGGGAACTTCCGTGGAGCATGAGGTCTGCTAGTGTTGAATTCGTGGTGCTGCCCAGAGAGGGGCTGGTACTTTGTGTGGCTCAACCCTGAGACAGGCAGCTGAGACGCTAAACTGCTTATTTGTATACAGATAGTTCACCTTCTTGAGCAGTGCTGTTAAATTTGCCGTATCTTTGCTCAGTGTCTCTTAATGAAGATTCGGCTCTCTTCACTGTGGGTTGTTTTGAGGGAGTCAGGATGCCTGTGTAAATAGGAGCAGCTTTTACTGTCCTTTGGAAATCAGATTTATCTGACCGTCTGAGAGTCAGAAGGTCTGTGTTTTATTTTCAGTTCTGTTACCACTCAGAGTCCTTCATTCGGTACCTCCCCTAGTTCTGTGTCTATTCCCCTCATTTGTTGTTTCAAGACATAAACTGTTTGGGGAAGTGTCTTTCTGTTTATGTAGATTTCCCATGGGTTTTGGCAAGTTTTATCTCAGGTAACAGGTAATAACTTTGTCATAATGTTAGTGCAGTATATCAGTGTTGGGCCAAAAAGCTGCAGTCTCTGAGGTTATCTGTTCCATGAAGTCATGTGCTAAGCAGTTATTGAGGGAATTGTCACTGGCACTTTTAAATTTGACAGTTAATATTAAAAGAGAGAATGGGAATGAATATCTTCAAGTTTGTATAAATGTATCTAGCAACGTGAATTGGTGGTCAGGTTTTAAAATTCAGCCTATGGATGCTGTCAAAAAAGAACTTAAATTTGCTATGAGGTTTCTGGGTTTTTTTGTTGTAACGTGTAGAGCTCAGTAAATGGCCAGGATTTGTGAATGAACATCCTGATTCTTTTTAATTCTTACTCAGTTGCAAACAGTGTTTACTAGTAGCAGATTTTGAGTTTGTGTTTTTGCGGAATATACTGAAGAATATATTGCAACCTACTTTTGACTTCTATGTTGCAACTGTGAAAGAAGTCGGAGTTGTGTGCTGTGACACTGATTCATGTGTCATGCTTAGCATAACGAAACATGTACTGTTTGAAGTTTGTCCCTTAATTAGAAAAAAATAGAGGAATTTTGTCTGCTAGATCACTAAACTGAGGGTTTGAATTGGAATTCTGCATGTTTGGTCGAGTCTGCCTGCAGGCCCTCCATGATGATGCCTCTTGGGCTGTAGATTGGAGTCCTGCTGGCCAGACTCACCAGCTGGCATCTTACCTTGCTATTGTTGGCCAATGCATTTATAATTAGTTGTAGTTCCTGGCAGAAGTTACCCCTCTCGAGTCGCTGGTTTGTGCCATAGGTCCAAGTTTGAGTTCTGTATGTGCCATAGACCTGTTGTTGAAAATGAGTGGGCTGCCAAATGTGTGATGTTCCTATTTGATTCTCATAGTTTTGTGCCCTGTTTTCATTTCTGTTAAAGCATTTATTGTCTTTCATTCCTGATTCATTTTCCACCTTTATGTCTGGGAGAATGAACTTTTTCTTCTGGCAAGGTCTTAGTTTTCTAGGGGTTAGAATATAGATAGTAATGTGTTTCATCAACACTGAAAAGCAAGTAAAAAGTAGTTTTAGGCTACATGGAATAACTACCCGATTCTCTTTTTTTTTTTTTCTCCTTTCAATTAAGCAAGAATATAGATCTTCTTGAGGCAAGTTTACTTCTAATTAAACATACAATGCAAAATTCATTTTGTCTTATCTCACTGATAGCTCCTTAATCTTCAGAAAGCTAATAATGTCAGCATGCAAGCTTTCAGTTTTGTAGGGTTTTGAATTCTTTTGCAAGATGGTTTTGCCCAGTTCCACAGGGACAGGTCAAGACAGCTCTTGATTGAGCTGACCCACTGAAGCTAAGTGGGTTGCCAACAGTGAGCAGATCTTGTGTTTTCAAGAGCAGAACCAACTTTCGGGAATGGTGCTCCAATTCCAGAAATTATAGGATACTATTACTGTCTCAAGAAAGTGAGAATATTCTCTTTTTCAAACAAAAAGAAAGTGTTCTTTCTTGTGGGGTTCTTAGGGTTTTTTTAGGTTTTTCTCTTGCTTAACAATTATCAAACACAGACTTTTTTTTTCCTAAGAGCGTATGAATTAGGAAGACAATCTCTTAGACCATGCATGGCATTTGAGCACAAAACCAGAGGACACCATTACTAGTTTGCCAAAAATTACCCTTGTCAACTTGGCTCAGTTAGCTTTTTCTGTCTCATGTGGTAAAAATACTTGCTTCTTTGAAATCCTGTTGTGATTACATATGTCTCTTCTGCGCATTCTGAAAGAAAAATGCTGTAACTGCTTTCTCAAATTCCTACTTTAGGTGAATATGAAATTCTTTTTGCAAGTTTATTTCTTTGAGACTATTAAGGAACTTTTTATTGCATTGTTGCTTCAAAATACACTCATTCAAAGTAAAAATAATTTGCTTATAGAATTTAGGAATGGGGCTCGCTAGTGCAGAGCACTACAGCTTTACTACTACTATTACAACTAAAGTTTGAGAATTAAAGGAAGATTATTATGACAGTGATAATGTCTTAGAGACTAAAAAATTAACAGCTATAGAAACGAAGTGGTAAAAAATACTTTTGATTTCAATGTGTGAGGTTTTGTAATGAGATTTAATTCCAGTTCAGCTTGTGCTAGGCTATTGAATGGCTGTGTCATCAGCCTGGAGCATTTGAATATTGTGGTGCAACAGCTTTTCAATGTTAACTTGCCATGGTTAGGGTATAAGTGTGAAAAAGATCAGGATTGTGCAGTTCCAGTGTTAGGCCTTCATGTTCTTGAACATCTTTCCCAGCCTCAGCACAGGTTGATAAGGCTCTATGACTCCCATAGTCTTCAGGACAAGCTGATACTTCTGAGAATGACCTTAGTTAAAATCTTAATCCTAGCTTTGGGTGACTCCAGGATGTCTTTTAGGAACATAAACTGAAGTGATCATCTAAAGATTACCTAATTATCTTCAGATAATTAGTGTGGATTTTGGAGTATGATTGTGTTACTGATTATAGGAAAATAGTGTAAAACAACCAACACCATCCTAAAGCTCAAGAGGCAGTATCAGAAAACCAGGGAGTTAAATTAAACCTTGTTTTCAAGGTAGATGATGCCTCATCTGGTGGGAAATACCAGCGAGCAGCTGTCAATACTCATCTCCCTCAGTATTTTGTGAGCAGTTTGCATCTGTCACTTGACCTTCATTTAGATACCTTTCATCCTGTAATAGGTTTGAGTGTGGTCATACGACAGGATTCCCTACCTTTTAGCCACAGAGCTACTTGGGCCCTGTGCACAAAATTAGGCCTATTTCAGCCTCACAGTTTTACAAACAGCATGTGACCTGTGGTGCTTGCAGATCAATCCTGCTGCAGATTTTTGATATATGATGAGGGAGAAGCTGCAGGTGCTCTCAAGTTATTTTACCTTAGGCTACTACATGTGAAAAAAAATGAAAGATCTATCCCACTATTTGCATCTCTTCAAGGACCAAGGCCTCTTCAGGAACAGACAGCTGGGAATAGGTGATGGTTTGGATGAATTGTTTTGGTAAGCCATAAATTAGGGACCCCATCTAAAATAACTAAGAACAAATTTATCTTAAATCCTGAAGTCTATTCTTTCTCAAAACAGAGTGCAACAATATCAGAGCATTCTAAACAGTGTACTGCTGAAAGTCAGTTCCCAATTTGTATCTTCGAATAAGATCAGATGATCTTGAACATAACTGATAACAGAATAGTTATCAGACACTGTTCAATGCAGAAAATGGTTTGTCTACATGAATTTCATGTCCCGCAGTCTACATTCTCTGTCCATTTGGATTCACTGAACAAATTGAGGTATTTTAGACTGATTTATCAGCTCTATACAAAACCTATCTATTTGCCATTACAGCTTGTATAAAGTAGCGTTGTGAAATCTAGTTCTGCTGAGTCGGGCTTCTTACATTTGAAAAGAAGTGCAGGTGTGGGTGTACTGTGTTTGTTTGTTTTTCTCTCTCTTCTCGATGCTTGTTTCTAGTGAGACCATGTATTGGCTGATAAATTTTCATGATCATTTGCAGAGTTAATTAGTGAAGTTGTGGTTAACATCTTCATTAGAGCTGAGAACCTGTATATCCCTGTGTGCAAGGACAGACATAGTTTGTCCAAGGACCAGGTTTAATATTCATGAATTAAAATGGAGCCAACAGTGAGCAAGTACAAACCTCAGGATATAAGGGTGTCATCTTGAGAAAGGGAAAATAAATCTGTAATGTCATTTAACTTGATTAGTCTTCTAAAAGGCCTGGATTATTTTGAGTGGAGCTGTGGAAGTGAGAGTCTGACTTTGATACTACTGTTTGCCTATAACTGGAAGAACAGCTACGTGTGTACTTTCTTGTTTCTGAGCTCCCATGACAAGGATGGGCAAGGGATTTGCTATGCCTTTCAGTAAAGGGCTGAGTGGTTTGTGTGTATCTTGCCTGGACTTACTTTTGCTTTTTTTGTCTTAAGATTTATGTTGCAGTCTGTCAGAATGAGCCAGTTTTCTGAACAGGAAGATGTACTTAGGCAAGAACATAATGTTACTTTAATTGCTTTAGTAATGAGGACATAGAAACAATGAGTACATTTAGATTATTCAATAAAAGCATAAATGAAATTCAGATTATGTGGCTGACACTTGGAACGTATTTCTAGATCTTGTACAAAGAAAAACTCTGAATTCCTTATATTTTCAATCTGAAGTATTAATATATCTTCCTTTTTTCTGAGATGACATAATGTCTTTTCTCAGCAATAGAACTTTCTCTGCAAGAGGTGATGGTGAGATCAGACACAATAGAAAGTACAGAGTAATGTTATGTTTCATCCTAGTGTATAACTGACCTAGTGTCTATATATATAACTGACAGTGTCTGTTTGGTTTTAAGAAGCTATAAACTCCCTTTGAAACAAACAAAAAGTGTGTCTTCTGCTTTATTTGCTTGTATGATTTCCTGTGGCCATCATTGTTTATTATGTAAAGACTAGATTTTAAGTTCAGAATGTTGTTGCCATTTATTAAGTTTCAGTCTAGTTAGATTGGCCTGTCAGACTCGCATCTTCAATTTGTTTAATGCCTTGCGTAGAAAGGGGAAAGTTGAAATGTCTGCATATGGGAATGCAGGTCTTGTTCTTTATGTTGTTAGCAGTATGAAAGGCAGAATGCGATTTTCTTTTGCATTATCTTCGGTTTCAGAGCAATTTGCCACACATCCTTTGCTTCATTGAAAAAATCTTAATAGCTCCCAGTCAATCATGTGGCTATACAAAGTTCTCTGTTTCTCTTTTGAAACAGTTGTTCGAGATCCTCACATCTCTATAGGAAAATGAGTTATTCGACTAGATTAAAATAGTTAGGTGTTAAACCAGTAACACAGAAAGATCTTTCTCTGATAGAGTCTTTCAGGAAATGAGATGTAAGTTGTCCAATTGATTTTTCAATACATCTACCTATCTATCTATCTATCTATATATATATAATATGTGTGTGTGTGTGTGTGTGTGTGTGTGTGTGTGTGTGTGTGTATATATATTTGTATCAGCAAAGCATTTAGGAAGTAGTATAAGCTGCCCTAATGGCTCTTACCTGAAAACCACAATTAGCTTTATATTGTATCTGAATGAATCATGTAGATATAAAACCTTTTTTTTGCTCAATTTAAATGCTATTCATGCTTTAAAACTTGCACATTATTTATTTGCTGGATTAATTTACTGGATAAGTGTGAAGAGGTTTTTTTTCAAAATGTGTTTTATAGCACGTGCAGTCAAGTAAGAATCAAGGGTAAGCTGAGGATAATGGATAACCCTTAAGTGAAGACAGTGAAAAAGTTGTTAGTACAATGAGACTGGAAGAACTAGCGGTATCTTATGCTGAGAAGAATAATTGATAAGTACTGCAGATGAGTTGACTGTATTTCTTTGTGTTTTTAAAGAGATGAAATTGGATTAATACCCTGCCCAGAAGCGAGGTATAATCGGAGCCCTATAGTCCTGGTGGAAAACAAGCTTGGTGTGGAGAGCTGGTGTGTCAAGTTTCTTTTGCCATATGTCCACAATAAACTTCTCCTCTACAGACAAAGAAAACAGTGGTTGAACAAGGATGGTGAGTTATTTGGTTGCAAAGTCTCATGTGATTCTACACACAAAGCATTTTTTAGTTTTTGTGACACTACACTGACGATTCTTAAGGTCACTTTAACCTGCTGTGCAGCATATCATAATGACTTAAATATGCTGCAGGACTGCTGTGCGGAAAATGCAAATCCACTTTGTCTTGCTCAAGTTGGAATAGTTAAAGGGAGATTTTACCCTTGAGTGGTTTAGGAAAATAATGTTTCTGTCTAAAGGAGAAGGCTGTCCTACTGTCCTTAGTCAAGACAGTTCTAATATTGTATGACTCTAAGCAGCAAGTCTGATGTTTTTCAGATTTAAAAGAGTCCCAGAATTCATGTGCCCAAGCAATTTGATGATTATAAAGTCCTTTCCTCCTCCCTTTTATCTTTTTTATCTTTTTAGGTTTTTTTGCTTTATAACTTACTTTACTGTTTAAAAGAAATCTATGTATGTTTTTATTTTGAAAGTTAACTGATGAAAAATGTTGCAAAGTTCTGCATCACTTACCTTCATCATATCTGCAATTGAGGATCTTAAAGAGATCAAATAACTACTGATATTTTGACAAGACAAAATGGAAAACGTACACAAAACAACCACAGCTCACAATGTAAGCTGTGTGTTTTATGTATATGTATAATGTATACGTATACATTATGTATATAGACATATATATACACAATGTATAATGGCGCAATGTGTCATTATAAAACCAGTGCTCCTTTGTTTAAAAACTGCCCCTCAGACTTTTATTTGTATAAAATTGAAATAGTAATTATCAGCATACTTAATATATGCCTAATTTAAATAAATGTTTGGTCTTTGAACTTTCTTTTGGTCAATTTATCCATTTCAGTAGGCATTTAATCTGTTTATTAGACGTTTAGGTACCTTGCTGTTTCACGGATGAGTAAGTTAAATAATTCTAGTTATTTGTTTAGGTAGCTTATCAGAAACTGAAGCATTAGATTGCGTTAGAAACATTCATGTCTTTGCAACATGTTGATTTTTAAGGAGGAATGTTTTATTATGGGGGTGGGGCAAAAGCCATTAACCACACTCTGTGAAATGCAAAGTTGAATCACTACTTTGAAGTATTTTTTCAAGTATCACTGTAAAAGCAAATGTGAAATTTGCCCTGCACACTGAAGATTTTTTTTTTTGCTGTAGCAACGCAACAACATAAGGTGTTTTTCAAAGCAGGAATGTCATGGGAAACACAAATTACTTTGTTGGATGTATATGAGCAATTAATCATACAGCAGGTCATACTGCAAGTATATTAAGTGGAAAGATGTTCCACTTTTTGGTCCACTTAATTATTGTTAACAACTTGGTTTTCTGAAAAACATCTCAATGAAAGATACCTGATGTCACTTTTGTATAATATGTTTTTCATTAACATGTGGCATTATTGCTTTATACAGTATTTTTTTACTTGCATTTTACAATCTTGTAAATTGAGCAACAGGAGATTAGGAGATATTCTCCTGAAGTAGTAGTGCAATGACTGTCTTTGTGGGAAATCTCATGGAATTTAGTGTGGTTTATTTAATATCTTTAGTGTGAAGTTAACGAGAGGGAATCTGACTAAACATTCTTGGCAGTAAATGCATGAGTAATTATGTTCAATTTTGAAGAAAACTCATTCCTAATCATAAAATTACCATATATATATATATGGTAATTTTTTTTATATATATAAAATATGTTTGCAAAGGCAGGTTAACTGAGCTGATCTTTTGTCTCCGAAGAGCAGGAGTTAAGAAAATATACTGGACATACTGAAGGCTGTCGTTGTGTTTTATGTTGAGAAGCCTTATACACTCTGCATTTTACAGTCAAACTGCTTGATGGTTGCAGTGTAATACAAAGAGAATAGGAAAGACTGACAATGACATTACTGTCCTATTGTCAGCTGCCACATACCTCAGTCTTGGTTTTTGTGATGCTGCTAAAGTTTGTAAATATGTGTCTACAGCTTGTGCCATATTTAAAAGGTATTTCTACAGTTTGTACTGTATTTAAAAGGATGTAAAGTATTACAGACGCTTCTGTTTGTTCTTTATATAGTCAATTAATCATACCATCTCAATATGAAGCAAAGCAGTCAGTTCAGAATGAGTTGAAAGTATTGTCTGCTGTGTGGTACAGCAATATGTCATCCTGATCCGTGGATTTCATTTGCCTAGATGTAGTTTTACTGTGTGTGTGTTTATTTATATGTATATATGTGTATGTGTGTGTGTGTGTGTATTTATATATACACACTTTTCATAATTATACAGTATACAGAAGCCATCTGCTTTGGATTGTACTAAAATAGTACTTTTTTATGTCACTGTCATTCTGAGGCTTTGGAATTTTGCTCAAATAATTCTATGTTTATCACTTACACTTTATACCGCGGTCTGCAATTAAAATCACTAAATTCTCAAAGTTTTGTAATCTGTGTCCCACTCTGAGAAAATGGTCTATTTTTGATTGTAGCATTAGAGATGAAGGTCATCAACTTCTATTTCCAAACGTCTTAAATATAACTTCTGCTAGCACAATAGAAATTTATTTTTAAAAAGAAGAAGAGAGGATCTTAACTAGCCACACACTCCTCTTAATTTAAACTAGCATGTTTTATGGAATAAAATTTAGTATTTTACAGTGGCCTTGGCTAGGTAAGGGAGCCAGTGAGGAAGAGACTTTCAGGAGGGATGGGGTCTTGGAATGTGGTGAAAAGACCTTTGTTATATTTGAATCACTAGTAATAGTTGTGCTTTTTGTTTTGCTTAATCCCTTAGAACTAATAGATGTCACCTGCACGCTGCTGCTATTGAACCCAGATTTCACCACTGCTTGGAATGTGAGGTATGTTGCACTCAGTCACCTTAAATATCAGTGAGCCATAAGCCTTGTTTTAAGTGGTATTGAATGACACAATGGCAGCTTTTCAACTAGGAAATACTGAAAGGGTTTTTTTTTAAGTTATTTATATCTGTCAGGTAATTCAAATAACTTTTTTGTTTTACCCCCTTAAGTGTTGGATAAAGGCTATTATCGTACGTGAAAGCACAGTTGGTCATATTTTTTGGATAAATTGCATAGAAGTGCTGCTCTTCCCCTGTGAGTTAAAGAAGGCAATTTATAACTGTACATATATTTAGCTGTAAATACTCTTTGCCCTAAATCATGTAGCACCCAATTGATGTCTGCTGTGCTCTGTCACTGTTCTGATATAGTACTCTTTGAATGTTATACCTGTGTCACTGAAGTAAATGTTCTATTTACTGCCCTTATCCAAACAGCTCATGAGAGCTGAATAACACTCAGTTAGTACTCTGCTGCGTAGATACACTGTGAAAGAGGAGGAGAAATACAGTACTTTATTCTGAACATGTTTTGTACCACCCTTTTCCTTTTTCTCTGTCTGTGCGGTTTAGTCAAGCTTCACTGTTGCTCATGCTGCAGCACCTGGCTGTTCAGGAGTCTATGGAAGAGGAGAATTTTCTTTCCTACTCTTACCCTTGTCCAGAAACAGCAGTACTATACAGCCTTGTGATCCTGTTGACAGCATCTTGCTTTTCTTTAGTATGCATAGGTAGAGAAATATTTATTTTATACTACATAGGTAAACTTAGGGACAGCCTTAAAAGAATAGTTTTAGAGGGGTTGGAGGGCTGATAAAAAATTATATTTTGTGAGAAGAGATTATATCTCTTGATATCTTGACAGGAGGTTATATGTTAGTATCTAGGAGGATTCTCAGTGTTAAAAATAAACTTTTTGCAGTTAAATGCTCCTTTGCAGTAGGAAGAATGAACAAAATGACCTAGAAAGGAGTTATCTCTGGGAAGCCATTAGCCCTAGATAATACAAATTCATTTTTGCTTTCATAGATTATGTAGTTCCTGATGATTCTCTAGTGACCATATTTTTCAATTGTCTCAGGTCTAGGAAAAGGAGTGTGAAGGTGATGAAAAGAACTTACTGTTGTGAAAAAGGGTACCATTGATATGCTGTCATGTAGATATAAAGTGATAAAATTAGCAGTGTAACAATGATATTTTGTTGGTACTGAAAACTGAACTGAGACTTTCATTTTAGTACTTCTTAAAATGAAAATGCATCCCATATATATCTATCCTTATTAGAGTGTTTTTTTTTTTCTGTTTGATAGCTGAGAGCTTGCTGGGACGTTCTTTAGATGAAAACATAAAAGTTGCATGTGCAATATAAGTATTTAAGGAATAAATGAGGATTGTTTTCTATTCTGTGAGAATTCAGAGTATGTTTGAATCAACTGGGTAGTGTTCAGAACCTGATGTGGTATCAGCTATTCATCAGCACTGGTGTTATGTACCTTTTAGTCTACTGTAGCTAAGACTAGGAGAGCTGAATCTAAACTTATCCTGAATCTTAACCCACACTGGTTTAGTCTGTGGCTGTGAGGTGGCTCTTTTGAAAGCAAGGCACCACTGAGTGGCATGACCTCGGCTGAAACACTTGATCCTCTCAGATTCTGGTGAAATACCTACTAAATGCTACTTATGACCAGATTACAGATCAAACTACTAAACATGTCTGGCATTTAGGGCCTTAGAATAGAATATAGAGTATGTTCCACACAGATATGCAAAAAATGATCTTATAGAAAGTTAGAAAAAGATGGGAGCATAATTGTGTGCAATTTGCACTCAGCTTTCAGTAGAATGATTGTTTTATTTTTGCTTAGCAAGTCTTCCTTGCATCATATTTATCGTACATTCTTCACATAGAAATTCCTTTTTATCTTGAGAGGAATATGTCATGTACTTTAGGAACCCTAAAAAAGCAACAAACAAAAAAAAGTGCATGATTATTTACCAAAATTCTATAACAGCAGCCTTTCCTATTGAGTTGCCATGCTTGTAGAGCATGCTATTGTTTCATTTTAGGCTGAGATAATCACTATTTCCTGTGTTGAATTCTGTGCTAAGATATTTATGGCTGAAAGCTTCACAGGTTTCAGCCTGTGAAGCCTTCAGCAATACCCAACAGATCCAACAAAACTGTATTTGGAGAGACAGGAAAAGACTTGTTTGAAAGTAGGAAAAAGAAATCTCTTCGTAGGAGCAGAGCAAGAAACTAGAATACAGTAAAAAAGAGGAAGGCTTAACAACAGACTCAGACTCAGCTAACTTTCTTAAGAGTTTTTAACTTGTTAGTGATGCACAGCAAAGGTAAAACTTAGGTTATCTATGTCACTAGGGTGATGCAGTCCGTATCAACTTTAATGCTTTGATCATTTGTCGTTACTTAGTGTCTGTACTTGTAACTGTTTGTGCATCTTTTTATTTTGATTGAAAATATCTAGGAAGGCACAGGATGTCAGAAAAGTATAATCAGTACCAAGAGAACTGGACAAGAACTAATTGTTAGCATGCTTACCGGTGTATGCCAAGAAATAGAAGATGCATAAATATTTTTTGGTGCTCAGAGGGAATTTAACAGTTTCTTGGAAAAAAAAAAAAAAAGAAAATTGCTTAGTCACTGTTTAGTCAACAAAATAACCTGTTCATACTGAGTGGAGGAGAAGGAGAAAAAACATTTGCAGCCGTTTATCACTATTTTTCAGTTATCTTATGGCTTTGGAAGATAAGTCTTCCAAAAGATGAAAAATCTTCCAAGTTAAAATGACTGGAGTGCTTATGTAAGTGACTGTGAAGGAATTATCACAGAAATACATTTTGAGAACTATATGTGTGTATGTGTGTACATATATATATATATATATATTTATGATATACTTGCTGAAATGTACAGTTAATCAAAATTCTGAAGGGGGAAAAGCTATCTCAGGCTAAGTGGCCAATATAAACTCAAAATTACATGTCCTAATTTAGATGTTCAGTTAAAGAGCCTCAAATTTTATTTGGCGGTATATCATACTTTTGTCATGTCTGTGCCTGACACTTCTTACTTGTGAACAGGAGAATTACTTTTTTTCTTTCCTGTGGCGGAGAAACCAAATGTCTTCTGTAATATTCTTAAATTTGGTCTAAGTTTTGGAAAGTTAAAAGAGTAAGTGTATGTGAACAATACGTCAGTGTCGGAGAAACAGTATTGCCACTGAGAGTTTTCACTTTGAGAGGTAGCTGGGCTGCTAGTCTCAGTCTGTGTTAATACATACATGCATTTTTTTAAGTGACCACTTTTTCTTTTTTTATGTGGTTTATTTTTTCATTAACTGTAAAGGTTATTAATCTTTTTTTTTGCAAATAGTCACCTTTTGCATTGCAGTAATGGGTCAGTTCTTTTTCTTCTAACAATTGTACCAATCTTTGAATCTTTCTAAAGTTTGTTTTGCAAACAAAGGACTGAAATGCTGTAGTGCCTGAGTAGTCTGGCTGGTCTGCTGTTCCTGGCTAATACCTGCATTTTCTCTTGTGTGCACAGTAAAAATATTGGTCTGCTGCTACCTTACTCAGATAAAAACAAATATTCCCATAACTGTATTTTCTGATCTCTTAGAGCAGTTTCTGCTGGATTCACAGGAGATGGAGGGCAAAACCTATCTAGAGATTTGTTCAGCCGTTCATTTAGAAACAACGAATGTGTCAAGACTACTGCCCTCCTTGTGTTCTCTGGGATCTTACAGTCAATAAAGGCATTGCATACATTATCATCATTTTTTTCTTGCATTCAAATAAAGCATTGCTTAATCTTACCATTTTCACCATTAGCACCTGGTCAGTGGGTAAGCATTAGTTCAATAAAGCAATGGAAAATCAAACCTAAGAGTGCATCAGTTTCCCAGTGAAAACGAATGAACCCTGCACAGCCAACTAGAACAAATAATGCCAGTAAATATTATCATCAGAGGACTATTTCAGTTTACTTGTGTAGTTCAGTCAGTAACTTTCAAGCCATATTAAATGTTCTGTTCCAATTTATGAAGGTTCTGGGAATGAGGTGTTCCCTGTCTACATATGTAACTTTGCAATTTACCAGTGCTGCACTATCTCATCTTCATTTCACAGTAGCTAGTTACTAGATTGGAGAATGGGAAATGGAGAACAATGTCTCTGGAGTCCACAGGACAGGAAAGTGTTTAAAATACCCTTGAGAAATAAGAGTTTTAAATTAACCTAGAAAGAAAAGAGAATGTAGGACAGGGAGTTTTATGAAGGAGGGAATAAAAAGGATGCATTTTCCACTTTGGTAACTTGAACTAGCACTTGATGATGAATTTTAAGTTTCTTTAGGGTAAGTTCCTTTTTTTTCTTTTTTTTTTTTTGTTAAATAAAAGTTATATTTTACATTTAAGTACCTTTGCTTCTCTGTTAAGGTCTAAAACGTTCTACATATATTAACATATTTTCCCCTTCCTTTAAATCTAGAGATCCTGAACTGTGCATAAAAAATACACTTAACGCTTGTGTGTGTGGAAATTAAGATGCAGATCTTTCATCTCAATTTATTTTTATTAGGCCTGGTTAAATAGAGTGTGCCTGATATATGGAATGGAATGAGTTAATCTCCTGAGGGTTTTTTAAGGTTTTATAGTTTGATAGTGATGATGTGTTTTGCTACAGAAAAAATCCCATTCTAAGAGAAATTTGTTTTTTGTTTTGGGATTACAACTTTTATTCATATAAATTTATTTTATCTTTTGTAGGAAAGAATTAATACTGTCTGGCACTTTAAATCCACTTAAGGATTTGCATCTTGGAAAACTGGCGTTAACCAAATTTCCAAAGAGCCCAGAAACATGGATTCATAGGTTTGTTTTTGTTGACTTGCATTGTCTCTCAAAATATAAACTTTTTTCACAATTTTTCTTTTGTTAGGAAAGTGATAGATGAAGGACATCTAGAAACATAGCAGATATTCGATCCAGGTATAAAATTGAGTGCTTTGGTTTCTGAGTGTACCTTTCTATATTTTGCATTAAACTAAAATCCGGTTATACCATTTTTTGTTGTGTATTTTTAAAATACCTCTGGAAGGGAGATTACTTTTCCTAGTGATTTGTCATTTTTTGCAGCATCTATAACTTTCACTTTGAGAATTACAGTGCAGATAACAGTAAATATTTATTCAAGTGCTGTTGTTTTTTTCCTTAATTTAGTATCATATTTACAAACATTCCAGAAAGAGAAAGATTAAAAACTGAAGTTGGGTTCTATTCCAGTCCATTGTGTGATTAATTTAGTTTTCTCTCATCTAATGTGTGCAGTGTTATTAAGTCATCATCGTTACTGATCATTGAAATGACAAGGCATTTTTTTTTAAGGAGATAGTCTCGTGAATTTGGGTAATAATGGGTTTTCAGCTATCATTGAGTGTTTATAAAATATTTGTAGCATGAGTGAAGTGTAGATACGTTGTTCAACTTTGTAATAAACATTTCTGGTGTATGTGTATTTTTATATATGTTTCCACATGGTAATTTGCCCTTTTATGTGTCCATTTTTAAAGCAGGAAGTTTATACTCCCTATTAAAGGATTCAGGCTTTATCAAGAATTAAATCAACCTTCAGTCTTACTGAAAACATGCACATTTTTGGACATATGTGTTATTAGTAAACTGCTATTCTACATATGTGCATCGATATAAAATTCTGATTTTAACACAATGTAATACATTTTATTGTTACTAAGGTTTATTTACCTTATGATAATCCACATAAATTGTATTGTTGTCTTTCATAGTAGTGTTAATGTAGCAAGTTGATAAATTTTTGCAATTTTGACTTTGCATTTTGTTATTCTCAAACTGCAACTCCCAACTTATTCCTGCTGCCTGACTGCGCAATATGGAGCAGAAGAGGCATGTAATGAGGAGAGAAAAATCTTGCAGTTTGTCATAGTCTAGCCCTACAGACGTAGTAGCCCACACTGGAAAACTAATTTCAGCATATAATTCATCCTGAAACTGGTGCC
>JAUBOD010000581.1:3421712-3442770 GCA_032353885.1 Nothura maculosa
AGAAGGAGACTCCACAGCCTCCCTGGGCAGCCTGTTCCAGGGCTCTGGCACCCTCACAGGGAAGAGGTTCCTCCTCATGTGGAGATGGAACTGGCTGTGTTTCATTGTACCCATTACTCCTTGTCCTGTCACTGGCAACCACTGAGAAGAGTTAGGCCCCTTCTTCCCTTCATTCTCCTTTCAGGAGAATTGAATAGATTAGATTATTATTACATATTGATTAGATCCCCTTTGAACCTGCTCTTCTGCAGGCCAAACAGGCCCAGCTCTTAGTCTTTCCTCATAAGATAGATACTCTAATCTCTTAATCATTTTCATTGCTCTACGCTGGATCCTTTTAAGAAGATAAAAGTATAAACTACTTTAAATCTAATTTATTTTGATTTTTATTTGGCAGCTTCTGCTTTCTAACACGCATCACCTAGGCAAAATTTTGTGTGGTTTTGGGATACCTTTTACTTACCTCAAAATAATCTTTTATTCATAGCCACTTTGACACTTTAAGCTAGTGCCTATTCTTTCTCTTATTTATTTAATTTTTTTTTTCCTCAGTTCCCTGTGAAGTTTTCTGAGACTTCTACATTTTCACATTTGAAGAAAGTGTAAGTGCTTTTTGTTCAGGGTTGCCTAGGTATCTGTGGACAAGGATGATGAATCATTTGATTTTTATGTGTCTGTTCTACAACTGTTACCACAGTGACTGATTGCTGAGAAGCTGCAGTGGAGTGTACCTCAACATAGAAAAGTTTTGATAAATTCTTCCTGTTTGCTGATTGATTACTGTTACTGCTTTTTGTTTCAGGTTCTGCTTGATGAACTTTCTTCCACTAAAGGCTGGGTGTCCACACATGTTTCAGACCATAGTGGATTTCATTACCGCCAGTTCTTACTGAAGTCCTTGATAGGCAAAATTATGCCTGACAACAACATACAAGTTCAAAAACAAATGCTAAATGAGCAAAACGCTGTCCTTCAAAAGGAGGAGGAGAGTGAGGGGGCAGAGGCTGCATGTGCAGAAGAGCAGAGCATTGATCTTCCCCATCATCTAAAGGAAGAGCTAGAACTCTGCACCGATTTGATTGAGGCCTACCCAGGACATGAAACTTTGTGGTGTCATAGGTAGGTATTGTTCTGATTATTGGATTGTTCTTTGCCTAATGCTTTCAGGAAAAACAAAATACAGTTCTGAACTTAGAATGTACTGCTCGGTAGCAGACTGATCTGTAGCCTTTGATTTTTATCTTGAACCTTTTCCAGCGCTTTTGAATGGAAAATTTGATTGGCCCTAAGCACCTGGTGGGCACAAGCTGTATATTCTGTCCAGAGAATATTCTGTCCAGGTGCCAGGGACATCCTTGCAGTTAATCAGCCTCCTCATGCTTGATGATGTTTAAAAGTAGAAAAAAATATGGACAAAAAGCAGATCAGATGCAGAACACTTCTGTATTTCTGGGTACCTGTGCCTGGGTGCCTGTGCCCCACTGGGTATGAATAACAGCAATATTGTCAAAGTGACTGTGAGTTGGCTTTTTTTTTTTTCCCCCCCGCCTGAAGATTAATGAATGCATGATAGACTTTTGTATTTGACCCTCTCTCCCAGAGTAGTGCTTTGTTACCTAGGAGGCCTATCTGACTCTCAAAAAAGGTGACAAAACCTAGGTGTGGATTTTATGCTATTGTAGCCTACGCAAATTAAAAAAGTGTTTATTGCATGAATTGGTTCAGTTTCTTAAATTTAGCACTAGTCATTTGTAGGGTCACATTTCTGCTGTGTTGTAAATACTGTGGTATAGGGAAAGTTGTTATATACCTGCACCAGTTGCTTTCCCCAATTAAATCTGCTGCTTTGACAAGTGTTGTCTAGGCTGAACAGAGAGGCTGCACTGATGACTTCTGGTGTTCAACTGTATTTTTTGATACAACTTTCAGTCAGAGATCAAACTTCATGGGATTGCAGGCACCCTCAGATGGCAGGAGTCTGCACATAATGCATGTACGGGTTCAGTGCTTTTGAAGGTTCCAGAACAGGTTTAATCTTGTTCTGGGAATAGAAAAAAGATTTTCCTGTTCAGGTTTGTAACCAATGTAACAAAAACAGTAGCCACACATCCCCCTCCTTTGCCTGTGCAGCTTGCCTTCACCTCAGCATAAAATAACTGTGCATGTTGCTTCTGAGCTTGTTCTGTACCATGTGAGCTGTGATGGTGAACACTGTGCAGTGAAAGTTTGGAAGGGAAGACAGTACATTTTACAATTCTTTAAAAGGTGTTTGAAATACCCCTTTTTGTGTGATGGTATAATTTTTACTTCTGATGTAGCTATGAAGAAGTGCAAGGACCAACTTTTTGTCAACACACTGTATCCACTTTAAATATGTTGAGGTTTACTGGATTCATGGAGAAATCTGATGGGAGGGACTGACATTTTTATATAAGTATGTTCAGTGACAAAAACAGGTTATTTTCAGTATATGACTCTTTCCTTCTTTCTTCCTTCTGTTCCACTGTAGAAGGCGTGTGTTCTACCTTCAACACCACCTAAGCAACAAAATTCCTCTTCTAAATGTGGTGATGTCATCTGTGGACAGCAGTGATGAAGCTTTGAATAGTTCACAAGCCAGTCCTGTGGCTGATCACATAACACAAGCTATGGATGTTGATGGTTTGAATGAGTCCAGCAGCAAGCAAGGTTATACCCAGGAAATTAAACGTCTGAAACGTGCCCCTTTGCAGGACTGTCTTGGCCCAGAAATGGAATACAGGTTCATTGACAGAGTTGTCTCAACTTGCAGAGACGTGGAACAAGTCAGATTTGCCACTGCATATCGAAAATGGTTAGTTACTTTCTTAAGTCAGTGAAGGAAAAGTTTAAAGCCTGCAGGGTTCTGCTTTTAGTGCAATATTCTCTTTTCAGGCACAAATGCATGTCTTGATTTCAAGTCTTAGCTAACCATGTAATTCTCACCCTTTTAATGGTCAGTGCTAAAGTTCATATTCAAAGTAGATGTCTGTCACTTTATTAAAGAACTGACATACCATTTTGTTAAGCATATGCAGTTTACTGTTTTTAGTACATTTAAAAATCATTCTACTTGTGGCAGCTTCCTAGTATACTATTTTCTTATTTTTTAGTTTTAGTAAAAATAATTTGACCTAAAAAAAAGAAGAGCTTGAAATGCTTTTGAAAAAGATAGAGTATCTGGAAGAGAAACAAGAAGATCTGTCAGTATCAGCTTAACCTGTTTCCAATTTGTTCCTCTTTGTTACAGTAGATATTACAAGTATCTTAGAAAAACTTACTAAGTTCAAGCTTTATTCAGTGACGGCTGTTTCCTTTTGTCTTCATTATCTTTGGCAGAAGACCAGACTTCAGTGTTTCCTCTTCCAGTTTCCATTAACAGTTTTGGAATCATAACTGAGGACATAAGTCTACAAAGTTAAAATTCTGGAAAGCAGGTGCAGGAAAAGGAACAAATTTCTTTCTCACACATGTTTGCACACTTTCACGATCAGAACTGTATTGGAAACATGTTTATTTGAACAGACATCTTTACATTCATTTCATACTTTATATTTATTTATTTATATTACCTCAACAATCCAGAGTTAATGACACTTGATACTCATTTCTGAATGTATTGTGTACACTACGCAATCACAGCCTGCTAAATCACATGCTCGTAAGTTGTACATGAACCAAGCCTGTTCAAGTCCAGTAGGTGATGAGGCAAAAGTAATTCTGTCAATTGATCATAAAATTATACATTAAAAGAAAAAAGGCAGGAGGAGCTTTCTCTTCCCATTTGTTTTCCTCCAGAACTTCGGTCTTTTTTGGGTAGAGGAGGTTGGAGGCGGCAAGGTTGGTTCTTCTTTCAGACAGCTCTTCTTCTCCAACCGTATGCCTCTGTTTACATAACAGTAAATGTTAAGGGAATCTGCCACAAATTTCTATTCCAGTGGAATTAAACATAGATGGATTATTTTGTAATTTCCATAGAACTTACCTATTTAAGGGACTTTTACAGTAACAAAATTGCCATGATCCAAAGACTAAGTGCAGAAATATTGTACAGCTATAGAAGTTTGTGCAATGCTATCATTACTTCTGTTCTAAACAGAGACTACTTGTTAAGGGGATTAGACATTCAAGCTAAAGCCTTTGAGAAAATGCTGTATGATTCTCCTGCCCAAAGTGCCTCTTGACTTTAAGTTTCAAGCTGTTTTTCTGTTGGGCAGAGAGCAACAATGAGGGAGAAAGAGGAAGCCCACTCCAAAAGTTACTACTTGAGAAGGAGTGTGCTTGAAACATGTGGAATTCCAGCAGTTCTAAATAAATTGGTGGATAGGGGTTCCTCTTTCCATTTCAAAATGAAAGTGGACTACCTCTGGTCTTCTTACGTTCATAAACTCATTTCAGCCGCAGAACAGAGACATTTGTACTCCAGTGTTTACAGTTTCTAGGTAAGACGCAAGCATCTTCATGGCAAAGCTTTGCCTGTATGAGCATCTGTACTTGCCACTTTATAGTTGGGGATATACATGGCTGTTCAGATGCTCTGGGATACTTCCTTCAATTATTGTTTTATTAATTACTGAATAATCATGTGGGAAAGAGATGTTGGAATGAGAGGATTACAAAGCTATATGATGTCTCTATGAACGTTGAAAAATGAGCAGGAACTTTTATCCATGCTCAACTGCAGGCTGTTTCTCTGTGTACAAAAGACCTGTTAAAACAAATGTAATGGCCTGTGTCAACCCGAGTAAAGATAGCCAGTTAATGGCTACGTGTGCCAGGAAAGTGTGAAGTGAGGTGACATTCTTTGCTGAGAATCATGTTCTTGGTCCGAGGTTACTTAGTAACTTAGTTGATTTGTCCATTTACTTCTGCAAACCGACATGTTCATTGCAGAAGTATTAGAGGAAGGAACAGGCTGGGAAATAGGGACAGGACAGGAAATGCTCCCTTCCTTTTGCACTAGAATTACTGAGTTTTTTGGGGAAACTTGCAAGAGTTATGACAGAATCTGACTTGAAATCCATTATATATTTTCTCTAGACTATAATCTAGAGTCTTAGTTGGCTTTCTTAGAACTGTATCGAGGAAATACTATGCTGTGAAATTTGACAATCCTTCCATCATAAACACTTAATATCAAGCCACTGTCCTCAAATACACGTTTTCAGCCTCTGTTGATTCTCAGCAGGGGTTATACTTGCTTGTGTGAATACATTATTTGATTCTATATAGCTGATTAGAGGTGGATTGTTTTCGTATGTGGAAAACATTCTGCTAATTCTGAGTAGAGATAGTGCTAATAATTTTTTTCATTAACTTACATTTGCAAAACACTGATTGCTGTAGCACCACTCAAAAGTGTAGGATTTTTAAAACTTTTATCTGCTGGAAATAGTCTCTATTAAAAAGACTATTAGAAAAATAGTCTTTTTTTCTAATCTCTTAAGAACAGTTAAATTTATGAAGTATTGGAGACTGTAGTTTGCCACACAGAAAACATGGTCACAGCAGGTCAGGTTTTCTTTGGAAATCAATGTATTCAGTAAGCTGTCAGCTTTAATTTAACATCCTAACAGTATAAATTATACTTAGGAAGAATATATATCGTTAAGCTACTCAAAGCAGTCAAGCCTCTTATATGAGGAGTCTTATATGACCTGATTGAAGGTATAATTTCAATAAATTATAAGATTGTAATTGTATGATATCCTGGAACCATGAGCTTTGTAACATAATCTGTTTAAATAGTCAGTATTTTTTCAGAACCTTGTTTGGATACTTTTTTTTTTCTTAAATTACTTTAATGGCAATTGTAAAAATTGGCTTCAGGGCATTGGCAGTTAGCATACATAAAGTTTACTAAGAAGAGCTTCGTAAGTGTCAAGTAAAGCATGTTACTCATTTTATATTTTGAACATCAGAGCATTCTATCTTAGCCCTCTTGCAGGGGAAACACTCAACTAATGTAGCAATGTAAGAAGGCTGTCACTTCTTGAGGTTTCTTCAGGTAGAAATCAAAATTTGTACATCTGTAAACATCTTAAAACTATATACTAATTTTAAATTTTGCTGTAATATTTAATTAGATTCAAACTTTATATTCATTGAATTAGTCTTTGAGCAATTTCTTTGTGCTAGAAATACATTTGTTTCTAAAAATCCTTTATTTCACTTGAAACTACTGAAATGAGAACAGAAAGGATCGCATTTTTAGTGTGTTAAGTTCTGTGCTGTTACGTGCAGTAACTGTTACTGCTTTGTTGTTTGGTTCCTTATCTGTATGTTACAAGCACTGGAGCAGCATGTGCAGCATTAGAAATACCTACATTAACAAACTAATATAAAGTGAATATTGGAAGCCATCCCTATATTTGCTGCCATGAGTATTTGTTAATCTATTCATGCTTGCATATTGCAGTGTTTTGTTAACTTCTTACCTTTTTTTTATACAGTCAACATTCTTGTGTTGTTTAATACCTAGAAAAGTGAATTTTTCGTTTCTACCGATTTATTACCTTTTATAGAACTCGTTTGAGATAAATAAGCAAAGTGAGAGAGAAAAGATTGAAAGATTGATTCTCTTTTGAAATGAGCATTTCAGGCTTTTCAAGTTCTGTGTTAGTGCTGCCTGGTCTGAATGTGTGGCTAGGCTTTATGGACAGGAGTAACCTTTTTACTCTAAGTAGGTAATTAATGAAGTTTTAGTACTGTACTGCGTAATAATGAAGAATAGAAACGAGGGGCCTTGGAAAGGCTTGTCTGCGTAGCCAGCTTTTTAGAATAGTTTAGAATACAGTGAACACAATGTGACTACCACAGAGTAATTTAAACAATGAGTCTTCAGCAACTTCATGACTTAATTTTTGGATAAGGTTTTTTTTTTCTTAGTTTTGTCTTACCCTCCCCATGAGAAGAATGATCGTCAACTTTTTGGATTTGGTAGGAAGCAAATGAACCCTTGCACTTGTGGTGAGAAAATGGTGCTGGGCTGTGTCTTCTACCAGGACTTTTGATGAAAGCATTGATGTGAAAGATATATGTGACTTCTAAAAGTGCATAGTTGTCCTTTCTCTGTTGATAATGAGAGTTCTCTGCTCTTAGAATTTCTGGAGAGAGAGAAGGGGGAAATCACTTGTTCTTAAATGACTGTAATGTTCAAGTTAGTTTCAAAGGAAGGCTAGTATCCTTGTCTAAGATTAACCACTGCTTTTTTTTTCTCCATTGTGTTCACAGTCATTTTTCCTTCCAGTGTTCTTATCTGTTCTTCCAACCAGCAAACAAGAATGTAGCAAAGTTTTAGAGAGGTGGCCTCATTTAATACTTAGATATCTCCGACTACCTCCTGAAAAGTGCCCTGGTTTATGTCCTTAAGTGGAGTTCATCAGGCTTAAATTTTTTGGTACCTCATGTTAGGTCTAAATGCTCATCCAAGGTAAAAAGCAAGAGCGCTATCTGTGAAGCTGTTTAGTTTGGCCAGCGGAGTTCAAACAAAACAAACAAAAAAAAACCACACACACAAAAAAAGAAAATCTTAAGGTTGTGGTTGAAGTCAAGAAAAGTGTAATTTGCATTAACTTTCATTAACCTTTTCCTCTGAAAGTAATATATTCCTGAAAGATGGAGGAAATATGTGCTTCCAAGGAATTCTTTGCAGTCAGTTTATGCTTTTGGAATATTACAAACTGGCCCTTTTTTGTGGCTTTTATGTAGTGTGTAATGTTTCTTCTCAGGGCATAGATTTTCGTAATGAATTAGAGTATGTTTTTAGAGTTTATAGTCTTTACTTCAAAAAAAAGACTAAACATACAATATTTGGCTTTTATTCTTTTTTCTTTTTTTTTATCTAGAATAGCCATTGGTTACTGTACCAAATTATCTGCTCTAGAATTTCCATTTTACCTGCAATTAATGCTAGCCCTCACTGTGCTTATTTTCATGTCCTGTGCATACTGAATTGCACTAGGGACATTTCATAAGAACCTGTGCAAGAATCAGGAAATTTCTGCCAGACTGCAAGAGTAGTTAATTATCAAGAATGAAATGACCCCAGTGTCATTCAGTAGAATATTTTATAACTCAGAAGGTCATTTGTTGTAAAGTTTCAGGATGATTTTAACTCCATATTTATGCTGACACACTATACAGCTTAGATTTTGTTTTGTTTTGTTAGGAGTATGAACAATAGAATTACAAGATATTTTAGTTATTAATGGCCAGCATTTTTATGCATGAAACAAATATTCCAGTGAGCAGAACTCTTAGCTGAAGTCCTTTAAACATGGAAGTTTATTAAGCACCCTTGTCTGTACCATATGGAAACTGCTGTTAATGCTGCATGTAGATAAACAGAGATGAGAGGAAACAAATGCACGTCTAAGATAGGTGTATATTTTGTCCATATGATGCTTCCCAACAAGAATGTACTTACGGTAAAACAAAGTTTTTCTTGGAAGACATCATCTTGGATATTATGTTCCAATTTAAGAACTTTACTGTCTTAATACAGTCACATTCCCTATATAACTGCGATGAATGAATAAATTAATGTTATGCTGTTGCCAGTTACTGAAAAATGACATTAATGGCATAAGGTACCAGAACTTATTTTTACAAGGCAAAAATATACATATACCTACTGTTAGAGATTTTATTTTCCATTTGTTCCATTTCTTTTTGTAGTGACTACATTTAAACTTGATAATAGTCTTGTAAAAGCATGCTAGGGCATGTTTTTGTTTAATTTCATGTAATAGGAAAGAGGAGATGCCTTGAATCATTTTAAGTAGCACTGTAACTCACCATAGTGAACGTCAGTACCACAATATTTGTGTGAGCCATTAAACACTAATTTTGTAACATTATCACCTTCATCGGAGTACTATTCCAAATAGGACAAAATATTTAACAAGATACATGAAAAAAAGCTTAATTCTCACATCTTTTGTATTAGGGAAAAAGCTTCTTTTTAACAGTAATGATGTTTTGCATTTTATGAAAAAAATCTCAGATACACATTGCTGACTGTTGTGAATTTTATGAGATTTCTAATACTGATTAAATAGATAAATGTTAAGTTTTGTAGCTTAAAGAATAAAATTATAACAGAATAGCAAGACACTGGAAAATATTCCTGTAAGTGACCAGTGTTCTAGAGCATATAGAATAAAAAGCATTCAGTTTGTCTTTCACTGGTTCTGCTTTGTTATAGGATAAATTTATTTCAGAGAGTATTTTTTGTCATCAGCAGGAGATTTTATCTTAGCAGGTATGAATAAATAATTTATATTTATTCTCCCACAACCTATGTATGTGTATGTGCAGATGGATGGATGGCAATACTGGGTCAATGCAATTTCCTGTAAAAGGACAAAGGAATGGAAGCCTATTTTTATATAACACTGGGGATCTATGAACAGGTTTGTTTTTTTCTGTGGAAGACGAAGTCTGTGACTGTGTCTAGATCATTGCCAGTATCAGGGTTTGCTGAAAGCAGAGAGCTCTTGCAGCTGAGTCTGTCTTCATTCCATGATCCTTGGGCAAACACTATTTTCCCCTAGCCGGATTGTTCCCGTTGCCTCGTCTCAGTGTCCACAGGGAGTGTTTGGGATGGTGGAAGCCTGTGAGGCCCTGCAGGGTTAGCTGTGAGAACTGGGAGCGCGCAGTCGCTGTCCGGCTGCAGGCACCTTTCCACATCCTCCGGGAAAGAACGGGCACGCGTCCCATGGATGCAGTGCTCTGCACCTCAGGAGACCAGGAAAAGGAAAACAGGTGAGACGCCAGATAAACTAACCCAAGTGATAGTTGAATGCAAACATCAGTTAGGCTTCAGGTGCTTTCTCTCTCACAGTGCTTGCTCATGCGGTTCTTTTTGTAAAAGCAGATCACATTAAAAGATTCTTGAAGTTACCAGTGATCTTGACTACATCCTTTTTCTAATTCCTGAATTTTAAATCTCTCCTAAGAGGCATCTGTTTAATTGGAAAGTGCTAATACCATTCCTTTCTTCTCCCAGACAATGTTGGTTCACTTTGAATGTCTTAAAATGAGCACTGAAAATTGCAGGGCATTAGTGAAACAGGGACATTTTCTGCCTATATGAGGAATACAGCTTGTTTTGTTTTGTCTTGGCAGCTGCTGCGATGGATGGGTGAAAGGGTTTTGGGGAAGCTGTGGGTGCCTAGGTGCAACTTTGGGGTCCATTAAATCAGAGAGCTTAGTGTGAGCAAGTGGTAAATGCTCCAAATTCCCTGTGCAAACACAATTTGCACGAGTCTCCTCATTAGCTTGTTATCACTTAATGAACTTGATTTTACTTCTGTTAAAATGAGTCATGGAATTGCCACCAAATTCACCTGAGGATCAGGCTCTACCACAGAAAAACTATTAGTCATAACTACACGGTAATTTTGATATGTTCAATATGATGAATTGTGTCTTCTTTGTCTTATGCAAATAGTTGTATTTATGGCTTCATGGGAAAAGCTGTTAGGGTAGTATTTATTCACTAGCACTGTTGCTGAGAAGAGACAGCTAGAGAGAAGTATGAGTACTACCAGATGTAAGCAGCCAGGAAAACCTTTCTTTTGATGGCAGATATTTTGTACAATGTGCATGCATGCAAACCAGGGCAAAGCATGAGAAGCTTGGAAAGTTTTGCATACAAGATGTGAATGTAGGTTGATGGCTGAACTTGATGCTGGATATTTAGTGAGGGACGGTGAGTTTCTAGGGGATAACTAATGTAACCTTGAAGGGAGGAAGTCTTAAAAAACACAAAGTGGCTGAAGTCTTACTGTTCTCCAAGTGTGCTATGAACACTTATGCTGCAACAAAAAAGAAATGCATGTTTCTCATGCTATCATCTCACTAACATTAATATGTAGATAGCAGCCAGTTTGAGTCCTTTGTTTGTTTGTTGTTTTAGAGCAGCTCCATGATGTTGATTTGACATGTTCTAGAATTGTTTGTGGTTATCTGGCACTAGCTCATTTCCCCTCCTCCTTTTAAACCTTCTCCAGTGGAACGTAGTTATAAACCTGGCTTTTCTCTGAAGGGAAGTTGAAATTCCACCCTATAAACAATTAACCTTTTGTTGTCTAGTTGGAAACATAGGAGGGCATTCTACCATTGCTTTCTAGTTGTGCACACTGAGTTTTACATTGTTTATCTCAAATATTTTGTATTTGTAACATTTTGCATGTTAATTATATTTTTACATATCCTGATAGTGCAAAATATATTTTAAAGACACCCTTCAAGTCCTAACCATTCTATGCAGACGTCTTCCAAAATTTACAGGTACAATTTTAGTGGTGGTGATTGGTAAATGGATTTTTTCACTTATTTATCAGCAGACTTGTTTTTATATGTATTAGTGACAGAATGTACTAAGCACAGCTGTAAGTTATTGTATTTCTGTAGAAAATGGAAAATAGTGTAAAATTGTTTTTGTTAAATGTTCGCAGTTTTTAAATAAACTTTTCATCTCCTAAAAGCCTGCGTGGCAGCCTGTTTAACCTAGAGTCCAAATTCATTGTTTCTTTGCAGACAAACTCTTCTTAATTAGTGCTCGTTTCATTTCCCTGTAAGCGGCTTCTGGTGAAGGGGACTGTTTCATCTTATGTGAACATACCCTAATGCCAGAGGATTTAATTCACTGTAACTTCTGCTGAATTTGCTTTTGACAATGGACGACTGATGGCACTGCCTAGAATTGTAAAACTTGGACAGCTGAATCAAGGTTTTGTCCGTAAAAAATCATGTGCTTATGATTATGGATTGGATAGAAAACATACCATAAAAGCATGAGACTAGGTAATTGCCTTTCTGTGCTCAAACAATATGCTTTGCTTCATGAAGAATAGAGATAATATAGAAGTGTGGTACTTTAATTGCAATTGATTGCCTTTAGAACAAAAATTTTGCTGCATGAATGAGATGAAACTATCTGATAGGAATCCTCAGATGACTCCGAAACTGAATTTGATTTTAAAAAAAATCTTTGATTCATTGTCATTACTTTTCCAAACTTCTTAGTTCTAACTTCCTAAACTTCCTTGTTACAATTAGTTTTGTTCAAATAACAAAATGTGTAATTTTGAATATTCATTTATTGACTATTATTTTTCAAAATTCTATATTTAAATGTCACAGCTTAAGGTAAACCTTCCTTCCAATGGATGGTTTATTAGGGCAATCAATTGTTCTCTCAAAATTTTTTATTGTAGGTTGTTTTTCTTTTAACTGTCTGATTCACAGTATTTACATCATTATTGATACTAGCACAGTGATTCTTTTGATCTAAAACATGACAGCATAAAGTTCTTCAGTATAACAGGAAAATGTAAAACTTGGTTCATATAAAGTTAGTTGCATATTTAGGTGCTATATACAAGGAATAACTGAAATCCTAAGTCCAATCATTTTTAAACTTCCATGGATTTTTTTAGTTTTAGTCTTGGTATCATGTGCATCAGAAACATGTGAAGAATCATGGATGGAATTAAAATAATATGGTGTGTCTGCTTATTCATCTCTTCTTTTTGCAGTTTATAGCAGTTTTCTCTGGTATAGGGATTCAAATATTCCTCTGTTTTATAATTCTTAATAAATACTAATGTTCCTGAGCAATTTAGAACTCCTAGCCTTTTCCATGTCAGAAAAGGCTGGCTTTCAAGTATTTGTTTTTAGTTTTACTTCACAAATGAGAGGCTGGTGTTCTTTTTATGTAGATTGTCATGCTCAATACCCCCTCATTTTCGTATTTGCAGAGATTATCATTTAATACAAACATACATACATATTCAGAAGCAATAGCAAACAACCACATAGCAGGGCTCTGATTTAAAAGAGGACTTTTTTCTTTTTCCGTCTGAGTGAAGCACTACAAAATCCAGAGAAAGGAGGCATGGATAAGGCTGCAGTTTCTTCATTCCAAAGAGCTGTTTCACTGTTTGGACCCAAGCAGTCATATGCACCCCTGTGCTGTTGCTGCAAGTCTGTTTCCTCAGACTGGCGCTCTCTGGGGTCAGGTAACTTGCAGGTACCTGTGGGCGGCCAGAGGCCCTGCAGACTGGGGCCTCCCTGCGGGGCCAGAACTTCGGGAGCTGCGGCTTTGTGTAAATTTACATGGTTCCACATGTACTGGAAAATCACCAGTATCTATATTCTGAAACTGTGTTGCATTGCCTTTTATTGGAAAGATTTGAAATGGAAATTTTCTGTTGTGACAGGCAGGATAAATCTAATATACATGTATATTTATGTAGTTAAATCTACCTGCTATTTGGAATGTTTCAGACTTGCTTGTGCAGATTTGTAAAGGAAAACTCCATAAAACTCCAAAAACTCTATGTGAAAAGGAGCTGCTATTCCTGCTCACAGGAACCCCAAGCTTTGTAACTGCAAGTGTCTCAAAATCCTGAGCAGTTCTTTGGAGGGCTGTCCATGGTCTTGGGAGTGTTTTCCCCTTCCGCTCACACTCATTCTTTCTGGTGTCCTTCCTTCCTTCCCTGTTTGCTGCCATGAGGAACCTCACGGTGAAGCCAGGCAGCCTTTGGGGTGAAAGGAGCAGCCTGCACCAGGGGAAGCTGAGATGCCCTCATCTGCCCGTGCAGGTGATCTGGGGCCGCTGGGGATTTGCTGCTTTTCCCCATGCACAAATGTCTGTTTGTTACTCCCTTGGCATTTAGAACTCCACATCCATTGCTCTTATCCTCACGGTACAGGCTGTAGAACTGCCAGCTGAACCATCGAGCCAAACCGTTTAAAGTCGGCACAGCTTGAGAGAAGGGTTTTACAGAAGCACCTGGAAGAAAAACAGGACAATAAAGTACCCAGCTGATGTTTTCACACGTATCTCTCCGGTTTATCTTCTAGTCTTTATCCTATAAACTGTAAAAAGTTTATTAACTCATTAAAGGCATAGTGCCTTTATATATAGGTCATAGCTTTAGTAAGCAAACTGGATCCTGCACTGCTTTTGTTATCAAACATTTGAAACGTATCTGAAAATTTCTTTAGAAAACGAAGGAGAAAAAAAAAAGGAAATTGAAAACGTGTACATGAGGAACGTATGCTGGTAGGTAAGAGCATCCTGGTTGAGCACAGTGAGGGAAAATGAAATTTTGCCATGACCCTCACCTCACTAGGCGCATACACACAGCAAGGGTGAGTTGCTACGCAGACATGCCGGCAAGCCTGGAAAGCAGTAAAGCAGGACGTATAGGAAGAAAAGGGCCTTGAGGACAAGTGCTTCACTTCACCCCGGGTCAGAAGGGAGGGAATTGATCTCAGTGCAAGGCAGCTCTTGCTGTCTCAGCTCGGAGCTGCCCTGCAGCGCTGGCAGTGCTTCGGCTACCGTGGGCTTTCCTCATGGCAGACCGCAAAGGCTCCGCACCCTGCGGAACATACGGCGTTGCCACCGTTTTGGTCCCAGTGGTTAAAAAAGAAAACCAGAAACAACAACAACGAGGTCTGCCTGGTGTCTTGCTCTGTTGATATTTAGATTCCTGTCTTTTAAGGATGAACTGAAGTGTTGCCAGTGTTTTAATTCAGTATTTTGTAGTTTCCCCTGTCTCCTTGAAATAAGGCAATATGTCTGATGTTTATATATAGGTTTTTAGGATTGGATGGCTAAGTGCTGAATTTTTCAAAATAGACTATTGGTTTGATTTTTAAAAAAGGGGGCCAGTGTATGTATTTTATGCATTACACATTGTATTTATTGTCCAGCACTTGGGTGTCTTCAGTGGGGGTTCTCTGCATTGCTCAGCAACCATAGTGTCTGTTGAGCCTCCAGAAATGAGGAATACTCAATGCATATGTGTTTTTAAAAAACACACCTTTACTAAAGCACTAACACATAGGGGTCTGTAGAGAGGCAACCAGAACACCCTGCTTTGCTGTGGTATTTAATTTCCATACAGGATATCGCATACACACAAAGGAGAATAATTCAGTTTTTATACGTTTCTATAGAAAGTTTTGATTTTGGTAGTTCCAAACATTAATTTAGTTATATAATCTTGCTATTCTTATATTTTCAATTGTGCCAAAAATATATGTACGTATAGATAAATTTGGTCACTTCAGTTTTTAACTTCCTAACTCCCTTTAAAAAAAGTAAATTTAAAGTGCTTGGAGGAAAGAGCAACAGCTTTTTCTTTTTTTTTCTTTAACATCATGATTGAAAAATTAAACAGCTCGTTGTAATTGCAGCAAATAATCTGTGGCTTTTTATGATACATCACACGGGAATGGTAGCATAGTTTTTAGACTTCCAATTGGTATTTTTTGTTTGAATGAATTACACATATCAAAGCTTTTATCGGTTTAACTGCTTAAATTCCCACCTACCACATTTTGCTTATAAAGCTACTAATAAGATTAATTTCTGCACACCATCACCTTTACTTAGGAGGGTTTTAATAAATCTCGACTAGTCCCCCACTGACTCTCTTCACCCACTTTTCACTTCACTAAATTATTGTAGTCCTTAGTCCTGACTCAATGATCTTTATGGTCAAAAGAGAAAAAAATATAAATGGAGATTATCATTCACTGTTGTCACCTACTATTTGGTGAACAATACTTAGCCCTGATAAAGTGGAGGTTTTTCCAATAAAAGGGTATAAGTGGATCTTATACACTGAATCTAGTAGACATCTTTGAACTTGCCCTAAGCAAGCAGACCAAAACAAAATAGAAGTTTGTGAGGGATTTCACTGTCACTTTTCTCACAAGCAGCATCTAAAAGGAAAACTTTCTGTCCTTTCCCCCTGTCCTCCAAAGCAAAGGTAAAAGTTTTAAGACATTTTAGGACTTTAAGATAAGAGTTTTAAGGCTTGCCAAGTGCTATGTACTTTTCAACCAGCACGCGTGACGTGATGTGGTACGTGTTTTACAGAGCACAGCTATTGCCATAGCGCGCCAGTGCCTTAGAGAAGATCCATAAAACATTGCGCGTTGCATTTGTGGAGGTTCACCCGATAAAACAGGCCCTGCAGCAACGTCTGGAGGCTGTCGCGTGCGGCCGACCCCTGGACCATGGAGGTGTCCGGGAGCAGGGAGTCTGACCTCCCCGCCGGGCTGTGGAGCCGGGGCTGCTCCTGCTGCCGCTCACACCCACCAGGGAGAGCAGCTCTCCTGAGCGTCCGTCCCCTCACAGAAGCAAAAAAAGAAAACTCATCTGAAGAATACTGCTGCCAAGACATTAATTTTAAAACTTGAATTGCAGGCAGGAGGCTATGGATTAAAAAGCTGTAGCTGTACCTTATTTTAGCCTTTTTAGCCACACATTTGGCCAGAGGCTGGTTTCTGCAGCCCCATTCGTAGTGCTAGGCAGATCTGATGACAGTAACCAGTTCAGATGTGAGGGTACTGCTTGGTTTGATTCTGAGAGCCCTCAAAATTTTTTATCAGGAAGGAAATTCACTTTCCAAATAATTATACATTCAGCTTCTTTTATTCTGTAAAACAAACACTCCTAAAATTTGCATTATCTGCAAATCTTTTTGGCAAGGGCTTAGATCTACTTCACCCACAGATGGAAGACAAGACCCTGCCAAATCCTTCACTTTCTTTGACCTTGGGAACCACAACACTACTGCTGCCTTCTCCAGAATTAGACTTTGAGCCCACGCACTCCCTTCCCCCGAGGTGCCTTGGAAACTGCACTGCAACCAAAAGATGAAACAGAGCTGGAGCTATCAGCAAAAAAACCTCACATTGCTCAAACCCACGCAGCCCTGAGTGTCTCTCCATCCTTGTCAACTGTGCTTTGGGTCCTGCAGAACCACCGTTGTTTGAGAGGGCTAGTAGTGCCCCGCTCCGCCTGCTGACAGCTCCGGGGCTGTGAAGAGCAAGGCGGTGTCGAACTGTCCCGTCTCACAGGCAGCTGAACTGACCTTGCGCCACTGCCTGCACAAGCAGTGCCCCATGGAGCTGTGGGGCAACCTGGTGGAGGAGAAGGCTCACAGAAACCACAGCCTTCTTAGCTTCTGAGGGGCTGAAAATAGCCAAAGGCCTGGAAATAGCCAAAGAAATGCCAGTGACATGGAAATGTTCTTGCCTATAAGCCCAACACCAATGGTTCTCAGAAGGGAAATGCCTGTAGTAAAGGTGAACGTGAAGAGGGTAAACTTGTTCTCAGTGAGGATGACTTGCTTGGAAGTGCCTTCTGTTCCCATGATTATGGGAAGACCCGGCAGTGCCCCTCAGCAGAACCTCATATTTGGTTCCACTGTCTGCCAACAACCAGGATGTGGCCAACACAAAACCTCACATATGAAGGCAGCTGGCTGGAGTCACAGAATCCTTCAGGTTGGCAGGGACCTCTAGAGACCATCTAGTCCAACCCCTGCTCCAGCAGGGACACCCAGAGCACGGGGCACAGGGCGGCATCCAGGCGGGTTTGGAAGATCTCCAGAGAAGGAGACTCCACAACCTCCCTGGGCAGCCTGTGCCAGGGCTCTGGCACCCTCACTGTAAAGAATTCCTTCCTTAAGTTTCTGTGGAACTTCTGGTGCTTCAGTCTGGTCATTTCCAACAGGTTAGAGTCAGAGAGAGCTATGGTAGGGTAAGGTCAAGTCTTGCTCAAGCAGCTCCCTACACTGCTGTTTTTTACTAAAATTCCATTGTTTTTAAGTGATGCCCAGGGCAACTTACTGAGCAGGGTGAATCCACAAGCACTGCTGTCCTGTTTAATCCAACATTTCGTTTCCATCTGTGAGCTTCCCGGTGTGTAAGATGTGTGCAGATTCCCTTCTGCAGCTGCAGCACAAGTGTGAAAAAGCCCAGCTGGGGCTGTTAACTGCAAACTGCAACATACTCTTTTTGAATTCATTGGCCTTAGTAAATTGCCCATTCTGTTCACTACTACTCTGAAAAAAAAAAATAGCCCACCAAAAGCAAAACAAAAAAATGTACAAAACTGGGTATTTTTCAACATGACACATTTGTCACATTGACTTATTTTTCAATACTATTTTAAGTGAAAGTGTTTTATACTTACACTATACAAATAGTATTTGTGAATATTGTACCTGAAAAAAATGCCTTTTCTATCACTGTGGTCATTAAAATTCCTAAAATTCCATTCCTAATGTAAACAACAGAGGAATTTTTCTTAAGATACATCTTTCAATTGTTACAGCTTTTTTTGTAAGTAAATACACTTTACATTAATTCAACAATTAATTATAAAGAGCCACTATAAATTTTAATCTGAACAACAAAAACAAAAAGAGGGTAGAATGGCATTGCTTCTCTGTGTTCATTCCTCAAAGCAATGCCTAAACAGTAGGAAAAAGTGACTGATAACCCACTAGTGAAGGGAAAAATATGGAAAACTCTATGCAGAGTGTAAAAAAGGACAGTAAATTGAAGGTGCCTTTTCATGAAATTACTCCATTAACATATCTCCAAACCTTCATTATTGCCTACTTTCATATGTCTACTGTTTCATGTGCCTACCTTCATTACACAAATTTTGACATATAATGCCATCTATATGGCACATCACTGACCGTGTTCTCTTTTATTACATTTAAAATTTTCAAAATTTCGGGTCATCTTTTAGATTCAGTCTATGTCTGGTAATATCAATGGGACATTGATAAGTAATTTTCCTTAATTATACCATGAAAGGCTTTTTACTTGCTGGCTAAAGTCCATATTTAAGGTCTTTATGCTGCATTTTTATAATATAAATTAATTTTAAAAATATGAATACAGTTCCATAGGCAAAAATAAACTACTGATATACTGTCCCTCAGACTGTTAACATATTAGAAAAGGAACAACCTGTTCTTTACAAGCTGTGAGTGGGCTGGATACAATAATTGCAAACCTATTTAAAGAGTAATAAAAAAATAACTGTTCTAATGTATGTGATATCTGATCCAAAGTTTGGCCCATGAGATGAGAAGACCATCAGAGAAGAAGGTTTCACAGAACCATAGAATGCTTAAGGTTGGAAGGGACCCCTAGAGCTCATCTAGTCCAACCCCCTGCTCCAGCAGGGCCACCCAGAGCACGGGGCACAGGGCGGCATCCAGGCGGGTTTGGAAGATCTCCGGAGGGAGACTCCTCAGCCTCCCTGGGCAGCCTGTGCCAGGGCTCTGGCACCCTCACTGTCAACAAATTTTTCCTTAAGTTCCTGTGGAACTTGTAGTGCTGCAGTTTGTGGCTGTTTCCTCTAGTTCTGTTTGTAGCACTTGTCTTGCGTGCAGGAATAGTTAGAGATATGTTAAGGTGTCACTCCCTCACATGAATAGTTTTTTTAATGAAGGAAAAGTGGTGGAAGTGTCTCTGAGTGACAGTTAAGGAAGTCATGGACATGATACCTAAGCAGTGGGTGAAGTCTGCAGGTGAGCTCTTCAGGATAGGAGAACAGTGTTGGCATCTGCGATGCATAAATCTGACTGGCACTCCTGACATTGCTATCTCAGACCAAACCGAGCAAGATGGTGGGGTAGATAATAAAAACTGTGTTTTTTCAGTTTGCTGGTTCAACTACTATCAGAGTTTTCCAGTTCTGAATATTCAAGTTCCTGCTTAAACATCATGAAGTATCCTTGAAACAGGCTTTTCTAGCTGCAGAAATTTCACAAACCAGTAGATTCAGAGATTGATGCCTTATGACATATGAAAGCTGTAATTACAAGCTTTCGGAGGTAAAAAGCATTCATTTCTGTCCGTGGTGGACTTGGAGCTATCTGACCTCAAATCTATGTCAAGCTTACATGGGTCTTTTCAGCCTGGGAGTGCCCCCTTTCCCTTTGGCCCAAGGCTGAGGGCAGCAAGTCACACATGCAGGGCCACAGCAATTTCCCTGAAAATCTCTGAAAAAGACATACAAGCTTAGTGGAATAATGTAGTTTTTATTTTATTTTATTTTTTGAGCTGTCATGGCAAGGCTTTTTATCTGGGCTAATGGAAGTATAAATAGAGGCTGAATGTAGACATTCTGCATGCAATTAACGTATTTTACAGAGCTTTTTTTCTTTTTTTTTTTCTTTTTTTTTTTCCTGAAAAACAGATTCTTTAGTGTCACACTTTCCCCCTCAGACATACATCCAGGCCTGGTTATGGAGACATTAACACAAAACCTGGGACAGATGCTCTCTGTGAAGCAGTCGTCCTGGTCCTCTCGCTATTGAACGTTACCTGAATATCGCCCATCAAGAGCGCGCCCAGGACACGAGGCTCCTGCACCAGAGTGCGAAACCTCTGGATAAAGCCCTGCTTATCCTTGTGCTGCCAGAGGAAAGGCCTATCCTAATTTCCCAGAGAAAAGCACAGTTTATCCCTGTTTTCCTACAGGAAAATCCTCCTTATCTGGCTTTTCCTAGAGGAAAGCCCTATTTGCACACAGCTTCCTGGCAGGAATCCCTATTTATCCACATTTTCCCAGTGACAATCCCGATTTATCCATGTTTTCTCAGAGGAAAGCCCCATGCATCTCCATCTCTCCTCGAGCTCTCCACGCCTTGGGCCCTGCCTGGTGCTCAGGCTCAAAAGCCTGTTGACGGGGTTAGGATAAACGCTCCTCTTCAGATTGAAATTTTTGGGGAAAAAGAGGGTGCAGCTCCCCAAACGAACTCATGGGCACTATTTAAACGCAGGAGGGTCTGGGTGTTTCACAGCCGGGCTCCTCTCCGGGCCCTGCTTTGGGATTTACCCCAGGGGCGCGGAGGCTTTGATCGGCGCTCTGCGAGCCGTACGGCTCCATTCGCAGCACGTACGGTTTTTAGGAAGCCTAGGAACGATCCTTGGCGCTCAGGATAGCGGGGATTTTTTGTCTTGGGTTGAAGGGCTCGGTTTTGTTTATTTGCCGCGAAACAGCCGCTTGCATGGCTCCAAAAGCAGGCTCCGCGCCCGCACGGCCAACGCAGCTCAGGACGCGTTTTGGGAAGGAAATACCGCCAAAGCAGAGCGAGACACTTGAGCATTTCCCTGGATTTTGGGAGAGGAGCGGGGCGGACGCGCACCAACGGCGGCGGTGCCGCTGTGGGAGGCGCGTCACGCGGCGGAGGGA
>JAUBOD010000581.1:3488683-3505755 GCA_032353885.1 Nothura maculosa
ACATTTGCACGACCTAAGTATATATCATTTCTGGCAGTGAAATGATCCATCTGGAATAGGGGGCGAAATTTATAATCTGAGTTAAAGCCTAAAACGTTATTTTTTTGCACAGGCAAGGAAAAGCATTTGTTGAGCTGGAAGCTGCCTACTAGGACATAGCACAAACACTGCCTACCTGCACATGCCAGCTTGTGAAAAGCCCTCATAGAGGTCACCTGAAATTGCTTTCTTTCCACAGGAAAATATTCCCAATGCCACTATGCATAGAGCAAATATAGTTAGCAAAGTGTTATCTAAACTTCTCTGCGTGAGTTCACTAAGTCTGTTTCAAGTCCTATTTACATGTTAATTTCTCTTGATTGATATTTAGCACATAGGGTCTCATAGTTCCTTCAGATTATAAATCTTTCAGCAAAGAAACCCTTTTCTCTTAATATTTAATATAAACCACAGACTACAGCAATATTTTATTCATTGGTATATGGTTTGACTTGGAGCACATAAGATGCCCTTGTCTTTATGAAACTATATTTTAAAAATACGGATAAATTTCAAAATGGCTGAAACATTTAGATAAAAATGAAACCTGTGTTAGATGTGCTTAGTTGCTCTGAGAAACTTGTAGAGGCTAACCTAGATTCTTGCGTTGTTTTTTCCTCTTTCCAGGCCTGCACAATTATCATCTTTGGCTACTTTTTACTTATCTGCTCTGTAGTAACTGGATGATCTTCTGGAGATTTTTACTCAGTAAGGCCAGCAGTCTGGCCCTACCCAAAGTGGCAGGTCACACTTGTGGGTACTGTGTTGCCTACTCGATGTTCTAGGGAAGGTGTTTGGTGCAGGAGTCAGCCTGTGTGTATCAGAGGTATCACCTTCAATGTCTCCCAGTAAGGATATTGGATCTTGCTGTCAAGTGCTTCCCCAAGAGCAGCTCTGAGATGGTTCTGCCATGAAGAATTTATCCATAAAATTGTGGCTGGGATGGTGGGTGGTTGGTGCTGGTGGGGATTATTAGCATGGAAAGTCGTGTTGCTCTACGGGCTGTCCTCTGACTTCACAGCTTGTGAAGCTCTAAGTTTATTTTATGGTAGCAAGAGTGCCTGTTGTAGCTTCTGTTCATGGACTTTAAGAGTAACTTCAATGTTTTTTTTTCCTCTCATTCCAGCTGTGACAGACAAAATGTCAATAGCATAATTGGCCAGCCCACCAGTTCTTGCCATGAACCATTTGGTTGGCCCATCGGAGGGGGAGGTAAGTGAAGAGGCGGCCAACGGAGCGGTGAACGAGTCAGTGGAGGCCGACCTGGCGCACTCGGGGCTGGAGGAGGAGCAGCGCTATGCGCCTCGCCGCCCGGCGCGCACGGAGAGCAGCCGCGGGGGCACGGCCGCCCAGGAGGAGGACGGCATGCTAGGCATGCTGGCGAGGTCGGCCAGCACGGAGAGCGGCTTCCACAACCACACGGACACTGCCGAAGGGGACGTCATTGCCACGGTGGAGGACAGCTACGACACGGACAGGGTTCAGGAGAATGAGGATGAGAGCGCGTACGCGGTGCAGTATAGGCCGGAGTCTGAGGAGTACACGGAGAACGCCGAGGCCGAGCACGGCGAGGCCGTGCACAACCGAGCGCTGCCCAACCACCTGCACTTCCACTCCATAGAGCACGAGGAAGCCATGAACGCGGCCTACTCAGGGTACGTGTACACACATCGGCTCTTCCACCGGGGGGAAGACGAGCAGTACGCCGAGCCTTACGCTGACTACGGGCTGCAGGAGCATGTGTATGAGGAGATAGGGGACGCGCCGGAACTGGATACCAGGGATGGGCTCCGACTCTATGAGCGGGAAAGGGAGGAGGTGGACAATTACCGCAAGGAAGCGCTCGGTGCCCGCCTGCACCATTACGATGAGCGGTCGGACGGAGAGTCTGACAGCCCCGAGAAGGAGGCCGAGTTTGCGCCCTACCCCAGGATGGATAGCTACGAGCAAGAGGAGGACATCGATCAGATCGTGGCGGAGGTGAAGCAGAGCATGAGCTCCCAGAGCCTGGACAAGGCAGCTGAAGACATGCCGGAGGCGGAGCAGAGCTTGGAGCATGCTCATACTCCTGGGCAGGAAAGCAATGGCCAGCCCCCCGCTGGCCCCCGAGTCACATCCAACTCCGGAGAGCCTGTGCAGAGGTACAGCAAGGAGAAGCGCGATGCCATTTCACTGGCCATCAAGGACATCAAAGAGGCTATCGAGGAAGTGAAGACAAGGACCGTCCGATCTCCCTATACCCCGGATGAACCCAAGGAGCCCATCTGGGTGATGAGGCAGGATATCAGCCCAACGAGGGACAGTGACGACCAGAGGCCGCTAGATGGAGATGTGAGTACGCGGAGCTCGCAGCCCATGCCTGTCTGTCACTTGGGTTGTCACCTACAGGGTCCTGCAGGAGCGGGGGATGTTAATTTAATGAACACGTGTGGTTCTGGCCACAGCAGTGCTCTTAAATTCGTGCCAAAGAAGATAGGTAAGAACTAAACATGCACTGTCTGTTAAAACAGATTTTGCTCCATGAGGCTCTGATAACCTCAGCTGACCCCAATTAAGTTCTATAACAGTCTGATTCGCAAAAGTCTTGGCTTTTTATCTCCTGAAACAGATGTTGTTACAGTATTTTCTAGCAACCACTGTGTAGTTAGAATAGCTACCAAACAATTTGTCACCTCTAGAGTATTCCTGTCAGTTTTAAGTTTGGTTTTCTGCCAGGTAACTTTCTGCTAGAAACCTGTCAGTATTATCTATGATTTTTATAAAGATTGTATAGCAGATTCAGATTCTAGAGAAAAGATTAATGTATTTTTTATTTCCAGACTGTAAAGGTGTTCTTTCCTGTGACCCAAGCACTGAAGGTCACTGTCTAGAGATTTAGAGTATTAGCATTTCTTAAATTCCCTTGGCACAAGGCTTAACTGGATCAGAATCAGTTCAATTTTTCATTCTGTTGCTGAGAAGTCAGAATTAAGAGCTTCTTAACACGAGTGTAGCATTAAGTAGCAGGTGTTATTTATTCACAGAGCTAGGTGCGTGGGGGATCTCTCCTGCCAGCATGCACACCATAGCCTGCATTAGCCAAAGCTTGTATTTCTCTGTTATCTGCATATGCATTCAATTTCCTGGAATGGTCACACATAATAATTGTGTCTCCTGGAACTAATCACAACACATCACCCTCGCATTCAGGTGCGTGCTGCCCCTTAGGGGTCCCTGGTGAACTTTGGAGACCCGTGATGCTTGTCCTTTCCATGAACTCTGGTCCTGTTGCCCAGTTTTGGCCAGTTTCTTGCAGGTTCCATGGTCCTTATCTTCCTCTTCAGCTGGTGTTAGCTGTTTTGTCCGTGTGCTCTCACGATGTACCAGCCACAGCAGTGGAAGTTGTGTCCCTGGATGCATTCTTGTCTGGGGCTTCCCATAACAATTCCAGCCCCTATTGTTGGCCTGTTATGGCCATCTCTACTTGAAATTTTGTGGCTTTTCTTCATTCCTAATACAACAAACTCATGAATAATTTTTAACTATGCTGTATTTCTTAATGTGAAAGGTCTGGTAAGCCAAATTTAGTGGGCCAACGTCATCTAGGGGATCTGTCCTGTTGCTTCAAGGAGAACTGTGCTGTAAACATCTGTTCCATCATCTTTATTGCTGTGCAAGTTGTTTTTCTTCAGAAAAACACTGCATGATAGAAGTTTGATTAATGCTTGGCTTTTTAAGCTGTGTTATTTTAACCTTCCAGCCACCCCTCAGAGCTATCTAAGATAACCTCAGTGTCAGCAAAGCAAATTGAGATAACAATGAAAGATCCCGTGCTGTGCAGGACTATGACTTTTTGTTCTTAAAGTGTATTAAAAATGAGTAGTATTCTACAAATATGAAGAGACTTTGGAGCATGTAGTTTGAATTGCTGAAGAAAAAAAGCAAACTAGCCTAGACTGGAGGTTTACAGATTTTTTTTTCCTTGAAAATTGTCAGTAATGTGTAGTGATGTGCATATTTATTCCCTTATGTTTTAGAAATGAAACCTGTTACAGACTTTATTGGCAGTCAGGTGCAAAGCTTAAGCAACTGGCCATTCTGTAGAAGAAAACTTATTTTTAATGCAACTTCTTTTAGGATTAAATTTCCAACAGTGTTAATTAATTCTTTCTTGTTCGAACATGGATTGTGTTACTCTATTTCCTATAGATTTTAGCCACTGTATTTTCTGTGCTTCTAAATGCTGTATTCAGGAGAATCATATTTCCTGCTGCTTAAAACTCTTAGTAGCAGAAATGCTTAAGCAGTATTTGGCTGGGGATCTTTGGAGCTCTGAGTCTTCCCTGAAAGAGCTCCAGATACTCTCCAAAACCTGCACCTTGCAGAACTGATTTTGTAGGACATCCCAGTTTTGATTTTGTACCAAAAAGTTAATTTCTCAGTGGATGTTTTTCATGGCCTATCACACAGAAGCCTCACAGAGATTCTCAGTGCTGGCAGTAACTGGTGCAGTGACGTTAATGACAGTAAGCATAGTTTAGTGCAAAGATGCTTTAGTGCAGAGGTGGTTGTAGACATACAGACAAAATGTATTCTCGAATGGAGGAAAAAAAAGTTAAGCAGATAGTATAGATTGTGTGTGGCAAGTTAAAGTGTGAATTAATGTAGTAAAAGAAATATGGTATTTGAAATTGGAAAAGTTTCTGGTTTTCCTGAAGATGAGGTTTGTATTTGCACTACTGGAATCTTTGTTAAAATATCAGCTTGTACAGGTCTGAACAGACTACTTTCTTTAACAAAGCATTCCTAGAATTGCTTAGCAGTAAATTGGATAAAACTGGGTTGTGTTGGCTGTGAGCAAGAAGGATCAATTAGAATAAAAATACAGTTGAAGCTTGAGGAAAGGAAAGGAAGGGAAAAAACAGAAAAGTTTTTCAGTGTAAGCAGTATATACCAGAGACATGATTCAGTCTAGTTTGTAACATTGATAATGAAATAAGAAAGATTAAGAGAGGTGTTGTTCTGGCTTCAGGCATCTTCTTCCTCCTGCAGAAGCATCAAGGAGAAAGTGGTGCAACTTGAGTACTTTTATTAGCTCTAGCGTATTACCAGTCTGTCCTGAAAATTATTTCCACATTAAACAAAACTCTTTTGCTTTAAGGAGTAGTACTTTGAAATATCAATAATCAATTTTGTGTTGTTTATCGTGTAATACTAAAACTAGTAAGACCTTTTTAGGTCTAAATAGCAGTTGCATTTTATTCAGCTGGGAGCTTTCCAAAAGAGAACGATTCAACCAGGGAGTCAGAAGAATGATTTGCAGTTGAGAGTCATTAAATATGACAATATCTTTTCTAACATTTTATTTCATGAGAAAGTGACTATCATTCTTTAGTACTGAGCATTTTCTTGGTAGACTAAAAACAGGATATTTGTTGGAAGACCAGTCTGAAGGATCCAGCAACAAGTTAGAGAAACTAACAGTTGAAACAACCATCCTACAGAAGGATCTACTTAATAATATTTGGAAAGATTATGCAGCAAACATGAAAGTAAGAAAGATATAGATCAGGCGGGGAAGGCTCCTTTTTTTTTGAGAACCCTCATTTCCAAGTTCATTCAGTTATTCCTATGTATTTCTCCCCAAAATCGAAGTTTTATTTGCATATAAAAAGGATATTGTTAACATCCCATAGACGATTCCTCTGTAGTAAAGTGTTGGAGTCCTCTGATGTAGAAAGTAGGTAAGAGACTTGTGTGAATAAATAAATAATGTTTCTTGCTTAATATTTAACGATGTAGAGTACGTGCTGTCATGTGCCCTTTGCAGTCTTACTGAATGATGCGTATTTTCACTGGAGTGAGAAAGGCATTGAACCTTCTGACATTTAGTTTATGGGCACATGTTTGATAAAAGCTTTCAATGACCTTATTATAAATACAGTTGATTTTTTTTTGTTGTTATTGATTTTTTTAATTGTTGTTGTTTGTTTGTTTGAAATTTCTCAGTTAAATGATTTTAAGGCAGTTGGCCTATATTTCCAAAATCTGTTTATCAAAAATCCCTTCCAAACACAGTACTAGGAAGAGCCACAGAGCTGCCAACCCTGAGACAAGAGGAAACGGCCTCTTGATGGAAAAGAGGGGCTGCAGTTGGGTTAGGTATCCTGAACCTGGGGATATCCTGCCCACATCCTGGTGAGCAAAGCTCCACAGTGGAGACCATCATGGAGCTTCTGGTGCCGGCACCTGCGGATACCCTGTAGGAGAGTCTCCTCTTCTCCTGCTCACAGGCCTCTCCTGGGATGATCCCTTCCTAAGTAGCTCTGGTCCCACTGAGACAGAACCTTCCCTGGCAGATTCTTCCACAGAAACAAGGTGTTGTGGGTGTGTGCAGCCAAGCACAGAAGCACATGTGTTCAGAGGCCTAAGCAGGGGACACGTGCCATGTTTTGGCACATCACTGAAGTCTGAGTTCTTGTTGCTAGAAGGGACAAGAGCTGTTGTGCACTGGGTGGGTGTCTCAAAATGGTGGACTATCCTAGTGTATAATCTGCATAAAAGGTCTAAACAGCATTAAAAGGTCACAGAGCTTTGTGAATAGCAGCCTGTTTAGGATGTGGAAATGGAGATCTAATGAGAAAAGCACTGTAAGGCAAAAAGCTTAAGGTTTTATTTTTTTATTTCTTTTTTCGGGGGGGGGAAGATGGGAGAGGCTAGGTTTTAAAGAGCATTTCCTTCCTCCCTAGACCAGTGAAGGGAGACAAACAAACAGCTTCACTCTTGATGAAAATAGGGCCCTCAAAATAAGGTCTTGAAACTTAGTACTAGCAGTGGAGACCATCGTCCTCCAAACTAGATGACCTGTCACAAAGCTCACGAATGGGAAATCCAGGTTGACCCTCCAGGACATGATTTGCTGCTGTGTAAGACCTGTGTTTTGCAGAACCCCATCACTGGTGTCCATGGTCTTCCTTTGCAGACATAGGAAGGGCAGAGGGAGTGTTAGAATGATAACTAATACGGAGCTAAACACATACATGGATGGCTTGGACTTCTGAAGCAGAGGCTGATTGCTGAAGAGAAGCCCTTCACGTAGAGGGGAGCTGACCTGCAGTGTTTTGCTTCTCTGGCCTTTCAGGCACAATGTATTTTATTTCAGTGTTTTGAGTTCTCAGTTGCAGAGTTTTCTCTGTTCTTATATCGCCAGAATGGTGGTATCTTCATGGAGATGACTTTGTTTCACTTTTTCCACAGCAGAAGTAATTTATTATTAATAAGGCTATAGAGAAGTCTGTTTTAAATAATTAAGCAGGTTTCAGTAATAGATGAACTAAAGCAGGGAGGAGAGAAAGAAGACAAATGAAATAAAGATGAGCATCTATTAATAGGATATTGTTTTCTTTTTCTAAACAGATTTTAAAATTGCTAATTGGCCGCACAGAATGCAGGTCAACTTTCTGTCATCTGCATTAATCTACAGTCTTAAAGTATATGGCAAACCAGTTTATAAAAATATATATATTTATCACTAGGGCAAAAGCTTTATACGGATTTGTCAACCATACAGGAGAAAGGAATATATTTACCAAGTATTGTATCTGAAGACAAAAACCTTCCCCAGAAGAGTTATGGATATTTAAATTATAGTGAAGATTGGTTTCATGACCCCCTGAATTGTTTTGTTTTCAGTGTATTTTAAATAATTTATTGAAAGATGAAAGCAAGTTTGCATTATTTTTTGCTGCCGTTGAAAACTGGAGCAGCAGTTGCTGAAGTTCTGAAGTCTGGAAAACACCAGTGTGCTCCGTGCTAATCCTGTCACACTGACACGTGATGGGGATGGGGAGATGGGGATACAGGAGAGTTCGAGATGGGGATCCAGGAGAAAGAGCCGGTGCTGAGCCGTGTTCTGGGAATGCTGCCGTGCTGGAGCCCCGCATGGAGCCCCGTGCAAGCGCGGGATGGATCCTGCCGCTCGGTGCCGGTGTCCGTGGGGCGTCGCGTGGGCAGTGGGGTGCGGACCCACCTTTTAATCACAAAGCAGCTGCTCGCAGAGCCCTTAGCCATGGGGCTGCTGCGGTCTTGTGTGCCTGGAGGGTCTCTCTGAAACAGGCAAAATCGAGGGCTGTGTTGTAAGAGCAGCAGTTACAACTTGATTAAACCTTTGCGGGTCAGATCTAAACTCATGAGTATTCCTTTTCTTTTTTTATATTACTTTGAGGTCTAGGGGTGTGAATAGTAGCAAGTGTGTATCTTTCTGCAAAGGCTTGGCAGAGGACATGAATGTCTTGGGGCAGAATCCCAGTTTTCATAACTTTGGTCAGTTTTGCTGCAGGATTACATGCCAGTGTTGATGCGCAGACACTCGTGTGCAAAGTGTTTATTTAACACTTTGCTAGTGTTTAGTGTTAGTTTATTTAACACTTTGCTAAAATGCTAGTTTATTCAAAGCTTTTGCATTGCACAACACTTGTGGGCAGTTGAATCTCTCAGACAAGGTGGTCCATCAGTATCTGGGTGTTGGTAGGTGCTTCCAGATGGGTCAGGGGAAACCCCAAACTGCTGGTGTTCTCACACAGAGCTGGCCCTGCATGACCAGGGTGCCAGGACTCATTGCTGTAGAGCACCTTGAGCTATGCACCACGCACAGCACAGCATCTTAACCCTACCAACAGTGGTTATGCGTGACATTACCTGCAGGAATGGCTCCCGTGACCATTTTCAGGTATCTTACCTGTGTGCAGCTTGGTATTTTTTGCAGAGGAAACTGCCAGGGGAGGGTCAGCACCTGAAGCAACCACTAATGTCTGTCCATTGACCAAAGATGCAATAGGAGCTGCCTGCTGGAAGCGCCAGGACTGCCTGAGACTCCTGCATGGAGATCCCCTGCAACAGCTGCTCGGATATTTTCCTGTGGGGTGGAAAGGACATCAGTCAGTCCCTGTCCCACAGCAGCCAGGCAGTGCCTGGAGCATCCGGGATATTTATGAACAGCAAGTGCACTGCACCACGATTTCAAATACACAGCAAACCTGAATGCTGTCCTGACACCACAATTATAAATCAGAATTCACAGATCATGCCATATTCGTGTTTGTGTGTAATCTTATTCAGAACCTCTGCTTTAATTCCACATTTACCTCGATGCAGCCTTTAACTCCCATTGTCTAACATCCACAGGCATATGCCGATAGTTCTTGCTGTAGTTTTTACTGAACAGCGTGCCAGCTGTTCAAATCACTGCGGATGCTCTGCAACATTATTGGCAGCCTTGGCAAACAGACTTTAACTCCTGCCAAATAGCAATCCGTTTAGCTAGTGGTAAGTAAGAGCAGCAGGTAGGTTGCTTCTGTCAAGGGATTTATGATCATCTGTATAACAATTCTGCTTACAAACCTCATTTTATCCAGTATTAGAAACTTCCCAAGAGAATCTTTTCATATTTGATATGCAACATATTTTTTTTCTTAAACTTGAGCTAGCTTTTCATTAAGCACAAAAAGAAGTGAAACCATTTTTCTTTCTTGGTACTTTCATTTCTTATGCTTGGATTGTGATAGTAGACAAAGATTTAACTTGAAATACGGAATCACAGAATGGTTGAGGTTGGAAGGGACCTCTAGAGATCCTCTGGTCCAACTCCCCTGCTCCAGCAGGGACTCCAGGGTCACATCCAAGCGATTTTGGAAGACCTCCAGAGAAGGAGACTCCACAGCCTCCCTGAGCAGCCTGTTCCAGGACTTTGTCACCCTCGCAGGAAAGAAGTTCTTCCTCACATGGAGATGGAACTGCCTGTGTTTCAACTTGTACCCATTGCCCCATGTCCTGTCAGTGGCCACCACTGAGAAGAGCTTGGCCTCTTCCTACATTCTCTCATCATAAATGTATACAGGTGTTGCATATCACAGACTTCTGACCTGCAGATTATGGACTTGAATTCGCATAACTCTTGGTCCTCAAAGAGCTACTTTTTCTACTGGTTCCTTACTGAGGAAAAGTCCATACTGTTTAGTATCAGTTGTGTTTGTCTGCATGTGGTTTTAAGTTGCTCGGTGGGCTGACCTGGATAGCTGAGGTGCAACACGATGCTCTTGCCTCTCCTTTTATGAGCTCTGTCCTAAGCCCCACGGCGCCGCAGCAGGGAGAGCTTCTGCAGAGGAGCGAGTTACGTGTTAGTAGGAATCAAACGAGGCTGCAAGTGAGATGGAGAATTTTTGGATGTACCAAGTTGAGTATCGTAGGAGAAATGTAAGTAAATCTTCAGAGTGCGGAAATGAATTTGCTAGTATGTTTTATGACTCTTGCCTTGAAAGAAAGAAAGAAAAGCAATTTTTTGCATTTTTTTTTTTAAAGAAAATAGGATTTGGTTGGGTAGTAACTTCCTTCATTTACTGTTTTTGTCCAGAAAGAATTTTTGTTAGTTTTCTACAACTCTTTTGTTTACAGACAGTGAAGCAGCACTGGAGCTTTGTGTGTTTTAGACTTCATTTTCTAGTGTTTGGAGGAACTGAGCAAGCAGTTTATCCACTATTTTTAAACAAAGTATTTTTTTGCTGTTGCTGTAAAAGCAACTTTTGGATTTTGACCACATCTTTGCCTGTATGTTTCATTTTGTATCTCTTAGTTTGCATTTTAATGCAGAAGAAAACTGGGTGTTTATTCTTGAAGACCAAACTCTCATATACAAGTATTTGTGGGAATAGCTGTAGTTTCATGTCAGGTAGCAAGCTGTAGGCAGTATGGTGCTTGTTTGGGGTGTTCTTGATTGGGTCAGAATGCTTTTTGATGAAATTTTTAGCAGACATTAAGACACTACATAGAAAGGTGCTCTGTGACCATTTTGGTGGTTCTTAATGTTGCTGTGTAAATGGAGATAGTACAGATATTTGTAAAGCTACTCTTACAGGATTAACTGCTAACAAATTTTGAAAGATGCATAATTTATAAATCTCAGGAGCTAATGTAAAGAAGAACATCATTATTATTGCTGTTACTCTCTCAGTGTGTGGAGACAAGAGCCAGCATTGGATATTGAATGATTACATGCCTTGCTGCCTTGTTGACAATTTAAAACTTAGAATATGCGGCAGCCGTAGGCGGGTGGTGCTGTGCACCTTTATTTAAACCTAGCATTATAGTATTATGTAACCAGTGGGAATGGAAGTGCAGTTGGAATTGCTGTTTGTGCAGCCAAGCCGCTGTGGAGCGGCAACTCCAGGTAGCTGGCAGCAAGTCCAGGAGCCCCTTAGCTCCCACAGGGCCCCCATGAGGGTGCCAGGCCTCCAACCAGCAGTCCCTCAGTTTGGCAACACAAGCGAGTGGCTATCCCTGTTTTCCTCAGTATACTCTGTTTTAGAAAGCTGTAAAGATTGGTCTTGTAAAAGATTGAAAGTGTAGGGAAAAAAGATTTTTTCTTTCTTGTTTATTTCAGCTTAGGGAAAGAGCTGGCATGAAGTCATAGCAGGAAGGAGCTCCTGGATTAGAACTGGCGCCAGCTCGGAGCCCCAGAAGTACTAGCTGGCTTAGGGAAGAGCCGTGTTGTGTAATTGCTTTTGGAACCAGATGAACACAGTTTCCCTGTTTTACAGTCATTGATGAACTGTTGAGTTGGCAAAACTGGGACAAAGCGGAGAGTGAAGTGTTGTAGGGTGCAGAGTTGAAAGCCCAGCTTGCATAACTAAATGCTAGAACTTCCTTTGAAAATTCCGTATGTGACTGGTATATTGACACGTTTTGCGGTAGCCCTGGAAGATCTGCTCCTGGAGCACCTGCTGGGTTGAGGCTTTGTACTGTGTGACATCCTGGCATCCTTCACTAGCTCCGTGCCTTGTGTCATATTTGCCCTGCAGTTCTCCTTGCTCTTGACTTTGCATACCGAGGGTGGCTTTTCCATGTTGGCAGCATTCATTATGGATCAGCCATTCATTATGAATCAGCTGATACTCAATAGGCTTCCCATTCTGGCTTGCCAGAATAGCTACAGATGGATCACACAGAGACAGAAGTTTCATGATACTTGTTTTCCATGCTATTCACTTTGTATTTTGCAGAGCCTTGCAGGGGCTCTTAATTTTTACCCAGTCAAGGAAAGGTTGTTACTGAAGGGCACATAATTATAAGAGAAGGGAGAAAGGTGGTCTTGGTAATAAGTCACTGGGAAAGTGATTTGAAAGACAGTTTCCCTCTTGAAATTGTCCTTGGCAAAACCATGAAAATGAGGAAATCTGTTCCAGGGAATCTGTGAAACAATAATGTTTTCCATATGTTTTCCATGCTTATATGGTGATGTGCGGGTGGCATCTACCTCTACTCAGATTAGTTTGATTTAGCAGTCCAGGTTAGTTCTCTTCATGCCTGAGAAAATCACAGTTTGAGTTCCTTCTCCTTCTTCCTCAGTTGGACAGTGGAGACTAAATAAACTTCAGCCGAATCCCTGTTTTCTGGTCACAGTCGATTTACTCCTCTGTCATTGCAGCTTAGTTCTGTCTCAGTGACTTTATCTTTTCCGGTCTGGAATGTCAGAGTTCTGGGAGGTTGCTCGGCATTGCTCGCAGCTTCCACTAAGCTCGGGACCATTTCCCTGCGTGCGAGTGAAAACGCTGCAGCTTAACAGGGTGGATGGCGGTGAAGTGCAAGCGCTTGGCGCGGTGCTGGAGTCTCCATCCAAAAATGCACTTCTGTGGCACACTTCTTGAGTGAGTGGTGCTCATCACTCCCAGTAGACTTTATTTTTATGTCCTGTATGCTGTTGATAAGAAACGTATGGTTTGTTTTCTTAGGTTTCATTTTTAAGTCCAGTTGGATACTGCAAGAGATGTGATACTTATGATAAAGAAACAGAGGTTAGAACATTTCAACAAGTGTATGTCCAATTTATGTTTTGTCCTTTTTTTTTTCCGCCATGTTGATTCCACTGTGAAATTTTACAGACCTATGAGAGAAGAATTGCTACCTTGGTCCCCCAGTTTATTGTTGAATTTTATTTTCTTGCCATGTCTAGTCTCCATCTCCAGATTCTGCTTCACCCCGAGGTGCTGAATCATCCAGCAGGCAGCATCACCAGGATGCCTGCAGCACAACAGAGCCCTCCACTAATAAAGAGGTAGAGTGAAATCTTTTATAAAAGTCAAGTCTTTTTTTTGCTGTTCATGCCTTTTTGCTTTTGTTGACCCTTTGTGTCTGCAATTCCTTCTCTCCTAACCGAAGCTGTAACAAACTGAAGAACAGTTTGCAGTTCCTTCCCTTTGTGCTTGTCTGGCTCTCCGAGTCTCTAACATGCCTAAGGCTTTACGTTTATCATCCTGTTTCTGATTCTACCTTTGGCTGCCACAGGTAGGAGAGATACTGACTCAGTGAAGAAAAGCCAGCATGACCTCCAAATCAGAGGCAAATGAAAGGAGCTCTTTCTAAAATCTTGTAGAGTGTCTGGTCACAAAGACTATGAAGTTTTTCAGCATGCTGAATAAACTTGCTTAAGTAAAAAACTCAATTGTGCAGCATTTTTGCTGACAAACTGACCTGCTGGAAGAGCTGAGTGATTTGGTTGCAACACTTGTTCAAAGTCAGGATCTCGGATACTGTTCCTGAATCTAGGATTTTTTATTCTCAAAATCAAATTATTTTTTAGTACTCATCTGAGAGTTTTTCACCCTGCAAATAGCTACCTCAAAACAAGATGAGGTAGTTCCATTGTTTAAATGGAACTATCATAGTGTGGAGAGGAAATATTTTTTCATTAATAAATATTTAGAGCAGTGCAGACTGGCTGGCTTTATAAGTATAAAAATCTGCAAATATCTGTGGTTTTTTTTTTCCTTTTTAAGCTTTAACAAAGCTAATGTGAAGAAGAATCTTGAAAAATATCATGACACATGATGACAACATGAAGTAACACATGAATTATCTTACACCAAGGCAAAGACTAGAAATACTGTCAAAATTAAAACACTAAAGAGTACTTATTTTTTTAATCTTTTGTTATCATCAAAGGGTAGAAAAGCTTTTAACATTTAAAAGATGATGGAGGCTTTCAAAAGACCTAAGACAAGAAGTTCTTAATTTCTACTCTACCAAAGCCTTAAGCAATGGCTTGTGCCTTTACATATTTGTCTGCAGTATTCTGACCTTGCTCTAACATTTTATTTTCTTTACTTTCTCACTTCATGTGTATTCTAACTACTGGATATCATCAAATGTACTCAATGGAGAATATGAAGATTGTTCTAATTTCAGTAAAAAGTTTTCACTGTGGGGTCTATCAGGCTGTTTACTTCCCTCAGATAAGACCTAATAGTGCTCTGGTTTAGTGCCTCTCTTGCAAAAGTAACAATGATGGAACAGCCTGATTATTTTTAGTTCTTAATAAAAATATTTTTTAAAGTATAGATGTTATAACACTTGTCTGAAAGGCAAGCAAATTAGCAAGAGTAATAAAACATTTATGGCCTAAGTGTTTAATTATTCATGGGTATGTAAAATTAGAAGGTATAGATTTCCTTTCTTTTTCACTAACTTTAGCTTACTATTGCTGTGGTCTTAGCAGAATATCTTTTGATGTGGATAATAAAAAAATAGATTTGTACATAGAGCTTTTGCAATAGAAGCATATATTACTGTTAATTAAGTTGTTTCCTGGCGGGGTTTTGTATGAACTAGTCAAATTGTTGAGTAGTTTTCAGACCTGTAATCAGAAACTTTGGGCAAGCTTCAGCATTTCTGTTAAAAAGAAACTAATACATTGGAAAAAATCATTCCTGTGGGCAGGTTGTCTCTGCTTTTCTCAATCATGTGCTGGATTTGTTCTCTTGGTCTGTCAACAATCCCATTTTCCCAAAATCCCATTTTCCTCAGAACCAAAGACCAGCAGCAAATGGACACCATTGATGGAGTCTTATAGGAGATCCAGTAAAAATAGTCACTGCAGACTGAAGTGCTGTAGAGCAGCTTTTCCCAATTAGAAAATGATTGTGTCCTCAGTGCGGCTGAATTCCATTAAATGCTTTGGGAGTGGGAGATAAGAGTTTAATGACAACTTCATTTGTGCTAGTAAAATCTCTGATGGAGAACTTTCCTTGTTGCATGCTCCATCTTAGTCATTCTCACACGGATCAGCAGCTGTGCAGGCCCTTCTCTTTGTGTCATGCACATTGTGTTTTTTTTCTGATCTATGGCTTTATTTTATAGCAAGACATGAGTAATTGAGAAGTATTAACTTGTTTTATTCTTGTAATAATAAACGAAAAAACCTCATGGGGTTAATCCCTTAACCTGCTGCACAACTGTGACCTTCCTAATTTTCCAATTTTTTCTGATAACACATGGAACCTAGTGAGTTGTGCACCTTATAACTAAATAATTTAGCATATATGTGGATGCGTAAATGCAGCTGGAATTTCTCTAACACAGTGGACGTTATCCTGATCCTACTTATATCCTACCTTGATACAAGCATACTGGACAGTCATCAGAGGACTTTACAGTCTGCTGTAGACTTCTTTAGGTTAGCTAATCCTTGGCTTGTCAGAAATTTTTGCCTGCAATATGTGTGAAACCGTATTTCTTTTCACCTTCTGCCATATATATGCTGACATAAGACGTATGGCCTGTGTGGGCATATTATTCATTATAGCAACATGGTCTTCTCAATTAAGCTGTAGTTTTTGGATTTTGATGTTATCCACAGAGTTTCTCACAGAAAGCTACTTTTGGAAATAAGGTACTGCTTTAGTCTGTAATTTTACAAGATAAATGATAGTGAGTTTTGTAATCAGTTTACTTTTTATGAAATTGAGACTCTTATGAAATCAGATTCTTTACTTGATACAATAAGGAAAATACAAATACCCTTGCTTGCAGTTTTCACTGTCTAAATCAAGTGTGAGTGTATGTATCTTTTTATGCCAGCAAAATTGGTAGAGTAGTGTTACTAAATTCATTTATTCCACAAAGTAGTGAAATATTCCACAAAGTTAGTGCTTAACATGCTGAAATATGGAACATTATGTGTAGACTATATTGACAGGAGGGATACACTTAAGGTCAGATTAATAAAAAATAATAAAAAAAATAAATAAAAAAAAAGGTGGTTAATGATTAAACCAGTGGGCTGGTGGTTTCAGTCAGGAATAATAAGGCCATGGAGTCATACACCTCCTAGAGTGTCTATATGTAATTGGAAAATCCAGTGTCTATGAGATGGATGTGTTTTAACATGTACCTCTTGGTTAGTAAGAAGAGATCAGTAGACAGGACATGAACTACTGAACACCAGCTAGTAGCTGAAAACTGAGTATAGCTTATTGCCTGGTGAACATGCTAATGCCAGGCCTTGTGCTCAGGAATAATAGTCTCTAATGGCTAGTCAGAGTAATAGAATTCTTAGTAAACTGTAGTCGTACTTTGCTAATAACTTTAACTAGTCTTTTTAGCATGAAGATTTTTTAATGCATATTGGTGCATGCTTTGTTCTGTTTGAAATCCTCTTTGTCTTAATTGCAGTCCAGAAAAAGCTTGGCTTCATTTCCAACCTATGTTGAAGGTAAGATATAGAACTTCTAAATATTTTATTATATGTCCAAAGAACTGTGGAATTTACAATGTGCAAAATTTTGTTGAATAGAAAACTTTGAGGATTGAATGATCTGAGTTAAACTGAATCTGATCTGAAGCTTAAACTAAGCCCTGCTAGATTCTTTTGGAGGTTCAGAAATACACATCTTTTATTTTTCAGTATTTCGTTCATAGTTTCTACCCCAATTCTGATGGCTTTTTTTAGTTGATTGGTTGATCAGTTTTGTCAGTATCACTTAGAACACCACTAAAACATTTTTTTTTCTTTTTAATGAAGTTTTCACAGCACATGAGAATGTGTGTGAACCATGAGCTATTGTTCTGACAGGGTTAGGCAAGATGAGTGTAATGACTTTTCCAGCATTCAAATTTAATTCATTGGCCTGTGAGAAGAAGTCTGCCTGACTTTACAAGTACTGACCCTCTAATTAAATAGAGCTGCCTCTCTCGAGGTCACTTGTACTCTTGCTAAACTTAGTCAG
>JAUBOD010000581.1:3531863-3547258 GCA_032353885.1 Nothura maculosa
TCCCGCTCCAGCAGGCACCTAGAGCAGGTGGCACAGGGCGGCATCCAGGCGGGTTTGGAGACCTCCAGAGAAGGAGAGTCCACAACCTCCCTGGGCAGCCTGTGCCAGGGCTCTGTCACCCTCACTGCAAAGAAGTTCCCCCTCACCTGCAGGTGGCACCTCCTGTGTCCTTGATAGAATTCATTAGACAGAAGCTTTGCTAAAGAAAGAGCAAGTCACCTTGAGGCATTAAGCAGTGCAGGACAGGGTCACTTTTGCATCGCTTCCGCAGGGGATGGAAGGCTCTCCTGGCTTCAGGCACCGCGTGTGCATTTGAAGGTGAAAGGCTCACTCTGCTGGAAGACTGAGGAATTTCTTCACCTGAGTAATCAAGAACAGTAAAGGTAATATAAAAGTAGTCAGAGTAAAGCAGACCATAAAATAAAGATTTGCTTGAATTCTTTTTAACCTGTTTCATCTTTCTTTCCTGCATTCCTCCAGTTAAACATTTCTCCTTTTCCTTCAAGAAGTCATAGAATCATAGAATTATTATGGTTGGAAAATACCATCTAGATCAATGAGTCCAACCACAAGCCCTTCAAGATGCTGCCTGCTAAGCCATGTCCTGCCTCATCTACACGTTTCTTGACCACTGCCAGGGATGGTGCCTCCACTACTTCCCTGGGCAGCCTGTCCCAAGGCTTCACCACTCCTTCCATGTAGAAATTCTTCCTCATGTCTGATCTGAACTTCCCCTAGGGCAACTTGAGGTCATTCCCTCTGGTCCTATCTGTAGTTATTCTGGAAAAGAGATCGACCTCCTTTCAGGTCTCCCCTCCCTCTTCTCCAGACTGAATAACCTGGTTCCCTCAGCTGCTCCTCATCAGGTCTGAGCTCCAGCCTCTGCCCCAGCTTTGTTGCCCTTCATTGGACTCTCTCCAGCCCCTCCATGTCCTTGTCATAGCGAAGGGCCCAAAGCTGAGTGCAGTGTTTGAGGTGCAGCCTCCACAGTGCCAAGTGCAGGGGAACGACCCCTTCCCTGGCCCTGCTGGCTGCTCTGTTCCTGGTAGAAGCCAGAATGGTGCCTGTGACATTTTGTCAACTGAAACAATATGTTATAAGTGGTTTCACCAGTAAAATGGAATCACCTCTATTTTCCTTAAGTTGATTTTTGTACTTACGTCTGATGGCAGCTGACGGTGTAAAGGAAAGAAAAAGAAAGAACAAAAAATTAATGTAAATGGTATGTTATACAGAACACTAAAATGAAGTTACTCTGATATGATTCTACTATACATCCTCATTTTCTGTCTCCTTCCATAGACATAAATAAAGGAAGACACTGTTCAGAGCTTTTTCTTTTCCTGAATTCTTTGCTTTGGCATTCAGAAAAAGCAGTATGCATTTTTATTATTAAAATGCTTACTTTCTCATTGAATCTGAATTTAGCAGCCTTGTTAAGATTTAAATTGCTCTTTAAAAACCATTCAGAGCAGAACAAATAGAGAAAGCAGGTTACAAGATGGAGAGGAGGGGGTACTTTATCACATGAGCTCAGGCCTACATATTTATGTCTATGAAAATGCTTTTTAAATACGACGTTTCTCATACATTTTTTCTTTTCAAAGAGACTTCCACTCACCATAGTTAGCACTTCTGTAATCTTATTTTCCTGGTTTTTGTTTCTTTTTAACCGTAAGGACTTACCAGTAAGCTACTGTTTGACACTCTTTTTCAGTTTGTAGTCAAAGCACACAGAGAAAGAAACACTAGTTTTGTCTATAAAAAGATTCTGAGATTAATCTTTGCCCTATCAGTCTTCTGATAGACTTTGTCTATCAGCCTTCTGATTTTCTTTCTGGTCATTAGAAGACTCTAAATGTTTGTTTTCAGAGTTTCAGGCAATCTGGCTTCCTTACTAAGGAAGTTTTAAAAAAATGTTTCTTGATTAAATACAGCTTTTTAGTATCTGCCTTTACTCCATGTGTCCTTATGTTGTGAACACTGCGCTGGATAGGCACACATTCACACGGCCATCTGCTGCACCAAGGGCAATCTGCATCGAAATGGCAGGTTAACATGAAGATTAGAGTAGATGAGATGATTTTTCTCTTCACCTTGGACATACTGGAAAAACTGCCTGTCGCTTACATGCGAGCCAACTATGTTTTACCTGCAGGTGTACACGACAACAAGGAGAAGGGCTAGGCTGAATAGAGCTCTGAATGATAACAAGGTTTTCTGAAAAGAATGTTGAACTGAGTTTGGTCTGGTCTCTGCTTGTGGTCTTGCCATACACTGTATGCAGACACTCATTAAAAATTCTTCCAGTGCAGGCTGGATAACAGAAGAAGCCCCATATATATCAGCACTTAATTCTGATTCTTACTATATCATAACAAAATGTCAACAGGAACCAACGTGTACGTAAAACAAAATGAGAGCACTGGAACTGGACATTATTTCTCACAAAAAGAAGACATTTTGCAAGTCCATACATTGTATCTTACAAGTAAATAACTTTTCTGAATTTTAGAGATTGATCCTACCACTCCAAAGGAATCATGATTCTGTATTTGTAACATACAACATGGAGGTCGTTTTAGAAAGAAATGCTGCTGCTGCTGCTGTATGAAGTCACTGGGATTGGGCAGAACTCTTTTAAAAAAATGGTAAATGTTCTTTTACCTCGAGGGGCCTGCCTATCACTTGTGTCCACAGAATCAGTAGCAACTTCTACTACAGCTACTTGCAGTGCGTCTTCCTAGAATAAAATCAAAAAGTTAAAAAAGTACAAAGCAAAAGATGATTGTGATTTTTCAAGAACCATCACATAAACTTTATAAAGTGAACATAAACTTTACTGCAAAATGGCTGTGCTACTCATTTAAATCCACTAGGGATAGTCAATTTTAGAAATCAGTGTCCATCACCTAGATCAGCCATTTTTTATCCTATTGAATACTTTCTGGAAAAAAACAGTGAACATGGATCAGAAATAAACAAAAAATCCTGATACAGTCCCACATGGGAGGTGCACAGGGACAAGACAGAGGTAGAGCAAGGTGTTGATGCAACAGTTCTACAGAGCAACCAGGAAATAGTGTCCTCTGCTGCATGTTTTGTTGTATCTCCCATGGTCAGATAAAATTTCACAACATACAACCATGAAAAACATTTTAACTGAAAAGGGAGTTATTAACTTAAATCTTTAGTGCCATTTTCTGTGTTCCCAGATATTTAACCAAATGCATTCTCCTGCTGTTCTTAAGTGAAAAAAAAAATATTTGATGGGTGTTTACTGTGTCCTGAGGCAACCATATCCTTTCAGCAGAAAAACAACATAATGGTTCTGGACTCTACCTGCTCACAGCTGTTCTGGCTCGCCACAGCCTCATAAGGAGGAGGTGGATCCAGGGGGCAGAACACTTCAATTCCTTTAATTCTAGCTCCATAAATATGTGGTAATGGAATCACGTCAGATCCAAGTATCCTAGGGTAAATAATAAGTACAATTACTCTGTCAGAATAAATTTCACCTGCAGAAATACAGAACCAGCTACAGGGACCCACTGGCTTTCCTGTGCCAACTCAGACTTTGAGATTTCAATCAAAGCTAATGAATTTGTCAATAGCTGTAAGAGAATTTTTGCAGAACAAGTCAGGAAATGGCTCCTTTGAAGGTACCTCTTCAATGGGCTCACCAAGATTTTAAAAAACATCTTCAGGTAGCACTTCATCCGGGAACCCATTTTGGCTTTATTGCGCAAAGAGCCAGGAATGGCAGAGTTCAAATATGGATTAGACTTTTTTTGCCTCTTTTTCATACTTCTCACTATATGAAAAACAACTGAAATTCAAGACTTTTCTGATACCCTGTTTTACATTCAGATAGTGCTGCATAGCTATCAACAAACCCAAACTAAGTCCACTTTTGTGATGTTTTGAGTATTATAATCAGTTTGCAGAAGCAGTATAAGATGAATGTATTTTACTATTAATCTTACTTCCTGATTTTCAATATAGAGCTCTCTGCAATCTTAAATACAGCAAAAATCCTGAAGAGCTTTCTCCATATCATTTTTCTCTTAGTAAGTAGCACTGAAAGAGGGAAAAAAATAGTCTAGTCTCTGGTGATACTCATTTTGGAAAATCGGACAACACTTTCATCTTATGTCATTTAACACTGGAACAAAGTGCTGTGACTGACAACGGTGCCACCAAAGGGAGTTTTCTGACAACATATTTAGTGAAGTTTTTGATCCAGACTGCACCAGTCTTTATCTATTTTCATCAACTTCCAACTACTCCTTACCTTCTCCATTTCTACCAATGTTACAGAAACTTACATTTCCAATTCCATTTAAAGCTGTTCTGGAAAGGAGCTGATACCTGAGCAGGTCCTGGCTTTGCACTGAGCAGAAGAACCTCAAGCAAGACATAGAATTCACAGGCCTTGCTCTCCAGATCCAAGTGAGGCTCCCACCCATCCCTACCTGTGGATCTTCCACAAAGAAAAGCATCCTGAGACTCAGTTCCTTCTTACAGAGTTCAAGGCTTCACTCAACACTGGCCAGAGGAAGCTGAAAATCTTTGTTAGGCAAGCTCAGAGGAAAACGTAAAGGGAATGGAAATGCCTATAAAAGTTTGTTTTAAAGGGAAAGGAATGCAACATGCAAAAGAAGAACTGGGAAAGATTTTTGATCAAGATCAAGGAAGGGAGATAATTCAGGAAGAAGCATAAGGCAAACAAAAAGATCTGGATAACATTGTTCTCATTTTTTAATTTTAAAATTGGAGGGAATAACTTAACTTTACCTCAGCTATTTCACCATTGCCTAGACTCCCCAGATTCTTCAGAAAAACAGAGATTGGTATTTCATTGGCTCTACTGCTTTGCAGTTTTCAACTATTCCACTTACATGCTGAATCTGTTGAAATACAGGCTACATAACTATACAGTTCTTGAGGCCTAGAATTTCGTTTTGTTTTTAAATATGCCTGATCTGGTCATAGCTTAAAATTTAAAATTTCACCCAAGAACTGTAACTCATTAAGTTTTATTAGAGAACACTCAACCAAAAAAAATTCAGTTAATACAAAAGTTGTTCCAGAATGCAAGTGTTTGTCAGTCTGTTCTTTACTTTATAATTTCCACTTGCCCTTTCTATGTAAGCAAGAGAAATTCATGCATTAGTCATGGAAATTAAATTGAGAAAGAGTGGGCAGTATTCATCTAACCTTTCCTCTAGACAGTTATTCCAACTTCAGCAAATTAGATCCTTTCCATTATTTTCCCTTTCCAGCAATTGTAGCACAGGGTTAGGACTTAGGTTCAGGGATTTTAGTTCATGATATCCAAACTCAGTCACTGCAGCTAGAAAACCTTATCAGAGCACATAGACAGTGCTGTTTTGCAGGACTCAAGGTTCAGAAGACAAGCAGACAAGTGGGAACAAGAAATACTGTGCATCTTTCTGAGATGATGATATGGGAAGCAAATGAACAGCAGTTCAAGCTTTTTCTGGGAACTCCATAGTGTCTTCCATGGTGTAGACAGTGTAGGATGCTTCCAGACCATGGTAGGATGCTACGCTGCCTGTGCCGGTTGGGACAACAGAGGGAAGAAGCCTATCCTTGCCATCTCCTTCCTACCTTCTATGGACACAGCTGAGCAGCAGTGCCAGGGACTTTGGCCCCTCAGAATCTTTAAAGGTTCAACAGCAGTAAACACATGGGATGGGTGTGAAACACCTCGCTGAGTGGTATGGGCCTAGTCTGAGGAACATGCTGTATTTTGGGATACATGATTTGAATTAACTTCACATTTTAGCAAATGCTTAAATGCTTCTAATCCTCAGCTAATATTTCAAATTGAACCGAGATAGAATTGCTAGACCCAGGCAATTGGTTTGCTGCCCAGACTGGAGTCTCCTTCTCTCCAACTCATATGCCAATAATACTTTTTTTTCCCATGTGGAATTTCTCCTGTAACCATACATGCTGTTCTGCCAATAGGAAGGAAAAAAAAAGCAACTCAAAAACTTACTACTATGAAATAATAAGATTAGAGATAGGAGTTAAAGGGACATTAGTAACACTGGCTTGTTGCATCTATCACTGAATAATACAAAGATTTTCCATGAATAAATGGACAAACTGTCCATGCTTGTATATGGTTGTGGCCCTACGTTGGGAGGATGAAGGAGAACACTGGTTCACTTCGCACATCCTTTAATTACTGGAATGCTGCTCCTGTTCTCCTAGGCATATCTGCTTCCTAATCTGCCCAGATGCACTTTGCAGACAGGTAGTCCTGTGGCTGTGAGCCCTAGTGCAGCTCTCAGCACTCCCTGTTGCACAGAGGTTTGGATGCTGCTGTCACAGCAATGCGGCACGGAAAGGCATGGGCAGGGCTCCACACTAGGGCACAGACCAGACAGGGAGGGGAGTGAAATGTGAGGGGAGACTGGAAGAGAAAAGGCCAGGTCACATGTAAGTCACTCAGCTGGACACTGTGGATCCATTCTAGAGTGAGTCATATTTCCTAATCTGCCAACAACGGAAATTAAGCCCATCTGTTGCTTTCAGCTTCTCCTTTGCTATGTCCTACCCTGGCCACTTTAAAATAAGTGACTTGACTTTAGAATTACATTGCCTTCATTTACATATTTTAATGCTGCAAAAGTCAAGGTGGTTATCCATTACTATCCTAAAGAACCCTTAAATATTGTTTAGCAGCCCCCACTGTGCTGAAAATAGACCAAGAGAAATACCACGGTCAGGAAGGAGATAACCATCTAGAATGACATGCCAGACAAAGAACGACAGACCCATTTTAAACAGGGGAACTGTAACAAACATATTTGAACAAATAGCTAATGTTCAAAAAAACACCATCTTCATAAATAGCATTTAAAAGCTTGAAGCAAGACTCAAATAGGGTGGTCATAACAAAGTTTGGTATTCAAGCTCAGTCTTCTGAATTTTAGATCACTTTCCTCACTCTAAAACTGTTCCTATATGATGTTACCATTTCCTGGGTAAACTCACAACAGAAGCTCTAATTAACTGCAGGTCATACGCAGTATTCCTGATAAAAAAAAAAAAATAGTTCTGCATTCTTCGAGCATGCGGAAAGCAGTAGTTTTAAATACAGTTCTACAATAAAAAGACTTCTTAAGCATTACAATATTTTAACCAAAGACTGTTCAAAGGTGTTCACAGCAGGACAATGCTGATCTAATAAGCAAAGCTCACTTTCAAATTACTATGAACACTGCATAACCACTCTGTATACTTTCAAAAGGACAAAATCTAAAACTCACTAATGAATTACAGGAAATCTCAGTAGTGCAAAATAGTTTCATTCTTAATGGTAAAACTACAAGTTTTTTAACCTGCTTCCTGAAAAATAAAATCTGAACTTATATTTTAATGTTCCATGAGGCAGTCACACCAAATAAAGCAGTCTGCCACAGAAGTATTTTCTTCTTACTCAGAAGAAAATACACAAAACTATCATTTTGTCCTTCTCCAAACCCTTCTTTCTTAAAGTTCATTTCTGTCATAATGAATTCAAAAGGGAGAAAATTTCATTGACATGTGACTATCACCTTTTCCTATCCTGAAACTTTAATTTCTTCCTTGTTACCTTGTATTTCTCCTCTACCCTAGAGCTACAATTTGCGAAGACTGTCAGCAACAGCAAGGATGAATTTAGTGTGACTGCTCACAGTGTGGCTAAGCCTTCTCAATTACTAAAATGAGGGTAGTGATTACCTCACCCAGCAGAACTATAAAAACACACCCTTTAATCAGCTCTCACTGACAAAAGAGGGGAAGTGGTATTGTTCTGGCAGTAGAGGTCTTTGGAACAAAAGAACTAGATTGCTATTTAGGATCCTTGGCTGTCAAAGCTTTGCCAAGAAGTTAGGCCTGAGGTTCAGCCTTCACCCTTTCACAATCCTGACAGCATCATGGAAATTCTTAGCCATGTGATATCTGCAGTATTTATCTTACTCTGGTTCAGATTCTATTAAATCTAGAGGTGAAAACTGTAAAACTATACCTGTCAGATGTACTCTATTTTCACTGTCTCTGGTAAAGACGTTTGTCTTTCACAAAGTTTTTTTTTGTTTTGGTTTATTTTTAAGTAGAGAATATTTTTCAGCTAATTACAGTGAAACTTTCTTAAATTCAGGTGTCTTAAATTAAGTGTTCCCAAAGACTCAAGAATAAAGGAAGAGCTTTACCTGTGAGTCATTCTGGGAGTACAAGAATAAAATGTTGCAAAGTATGAAGGAGGTGGCACAGGTGGAATAAAATCTTCAGGATCTGAAATGTGACCTTGTTCTTCAGTTTCTTCCATGGAAACATGAGATTCATCCTAATCAAATACAACCTCTGTTAGCAAGGCTTCTACCCATAACAGAAAGCACTAGCACAATTGTTTCATTTTGTTATCACAATGTTTTTTGTTAGGCAATGCCTTGCACTCACTTACTGCGCAGGTTCTTCTTGTTGCAAATATCTGCAAATAACGAAGAGCCGCTGCTACCAAGCAAACTGTGGTGGTGAGAGCATTCAGGGCACAGAGCGCAAAGAGAACTTTCTGAAGGACATGGAAATTATGAAAATTAAAAGAGTAACAAATGCCTTGATTTAATATCAAGGAAAAAAAAAGAAAAATACAAGGATCTATAAAAATTAGTTTTTAATTACGTACATGGTACAGTACAGTACTCTGGATAGATCATTTCTAAGATTCAAAGAATTTGTAAAACTTTTCTTTGCCCTATTATGTGTCCAGATACAGATGCAGATACAGAAGAGTTTGAGATAGCACATCTGTGATTTATAGCCCATCTACTCATCCAAGAAATACACTTTTTTGTAGGAAAAACAGGTGTGGAATAAACACCATTAAAGGAAATGCTCCAAAACTTCTATACTTGAGAATGATGTTGCTTGGAAGCTTTATTTTAGATGTTCATAATGCAACAAGGATTGAGCATAAATTCACAATAAAGTCAAAGAATTTGCCATAGTAAAAACAGCAATATTTTCAGCACTGGACTTTTGCACAAGAGTGGACATTATCAAAGTGATCTCTCCAAACAGTACATGCAAGGTACCTTAAGAAGAAGATGAACAGCACTGCATGACTTCACTGGGTATAGTTTCAGTGCATTATCCTTTTCTGTGCATTTAGTTGGATGAAATTCTTCACAGCAGAAACAAATCTTGCTTTCACCTGTGTCCAACTTTAAAAAAATTTCAATTTATTAGCTATTTTATGCAAAATAAAATATCAGTTGCACCATAAAGAACTAATGCTTCATACTATATCTTTGACTCCAAAAAAAAAAATTAAAGGCTTATAAAATTAAACTTTTACAATTTCCTGTGCCAATGACTGACATATTACGCAACTGTATTCAACATACTTCTTATCTGCAAATCAATGTTACTGATAATTTCAGGATATTTGAATACAACAATTCTAATCAAAATTGCACCAATTACTGAACAATCTTAGTATTCAAACATCTCTAATTTCAGAGAAACTTGAAAATTCTTTCTTTGACTGATGTATAAACCATTCTGTATTTGGAATACATGTATTCTCTTTGAGTGAGAATCAAATCAGTAAAGAATCAAATCAGTAAAGATTTGATTCTCCCAATCAAATCAGTAAAGATTATGCCTGCATGCTATCACTATTTGCATTTTTTTCATAAACAGCATCTTAGTTTTCAGGTAAAAATTCAACATTTTGGATATCTAGAGTTATTGCTGTTTGTTAAGAAACTCCACAGTCAATGTCACACCTTGCATTCACCAGGTTAGGAAAGAGTTTACAATTCTGGGAACATCTTTCGGATTTGTCCTGTCTTTCCAAGCACTGACTACTTTCCATAACTACTGATGTTCTACGAACATCTAATAATCTCATCTGAATTAACATTAACAATTTTCAATGCTGCTTCAATATATTCAGGTACTGGGCCAATCCTGACAGTCAAGTCCTTGCAAACCTTGGATGCTCCCTACTCCTTTAATCCTTAAAGCTCTTCAAAACCATGCCAAAACTGGATCATCTTTATTATTGAATAATCTTCTGTCCTTAAATTTAATTTAAAATATTCCATTGTTTCCAGCTCATGACAAGACATTTTTCAACCTCATCAGATACCAAGAAAAACCTTTTGTGTTCTGCTCTTCCTTGTGTGTGTTCTTTATAACAATTAGAAATGTTCTGAGAATCTAATATACTTTGATCTTATTTTTTTCTCATAGTTCTTGCTATATGATCTGAACATTATTCTTTTAAACCAGATGTATACTCAAGGAGAAAAAAGAATCCCACTTATAGACTACACTGACAGACCAGTTTTGTAGTTAACAGTACCTGTTCAAGCATTTTTATTCAACAGGCTTATCTTTTTGGGGAATGATATAAAACTTTCACAGTGGTTCTGTAACTGATTGTTGTTTAAAAATCAGTGTATAATCAGAGGTCAACAGCTTATAAAGGCCTCACTTCAAAAAAGTAGGTAAGTTGACAAAGACAGATAATAAAAGTACTGTTATATATTTCAGTGAATCTCTTCACAATTTTAAGTGACTCTACAGTTGAATTAGTTTTCTTTTTCCCCACCATACTGCAGCTGTTTTTCAATCTCTTGACATCCCTTGCTTTTATCCTAGCTTAGTAAGCTTACGTGGCATGTTGTCAAGAAATATGTGTGAGTTACCATATGTGCTCACCAAATCACATCTGGGCACACTGGACACAAACTGGGCACCTTGGCATCCTAGTATAAATCCAGCCAGGTTCAGAAGAACACAGACAACAGACAGCAAAACAAACAGGTTAACCTGAAACAGCAAAATAAAATTAGCAGCATTGAGAAACGGATAATGAAACAGTCTCAAGGACTTTGTAACAATGCAAGTTACACTCCTGTGTCAGGAATAACAGATCATTTCTGTGTGATTTTCAAAACACTCCTATAACTTAGTAATTTATTATTCTTGATAATTTTATTGTTCCTTCTCATCTTGCAAAACATTGGAAGCAAATATATGCAATATTGCAAAGTATGAGTTTTCCAGTGCCCACAAAATGTAGGGTGGAGGCTACTTTTTTTTCCCTCCTGTTCCAGACCACTTCAAAATGTATGAATATTCTAGGAATGTTTCTTCCCTTCTACCAAGAAATTTCGAAAGGATTGTCAAAAACATCCAGCTATCTTATGATGTCAGAATCACAATGAAGGGGAAGACATGTCAATAGGTGGAAAACACTATTTACAAACAGAAACTTTCTTCTGTATACCACTGATTTCCACTGTATGCACTACCTTTCCACTCAGCATGTCTTTCTACACCTCTGGATCAGTAATAAACCTAAGAAGAAACATCTTAGGGCAGTATTTGTCCTGCAGCATAAACTAATGAAAATTATTTCCCACAAGACAGTGATGGCAGAGCCCTTTTTTACAAGGTCATATTTTATCCTGACTACTAAAAGCAAAACAACTCCATTCATAAATTGCACAATACTTTCAGTTTTAAAAATATCTGAAAGAGCTACAATGGCATAACTCGAAATTCAAGACAAGCAGAATCAGTAGGTAAAAAGTCCTATCTTAATCGAGAGTCTTACACCCTAGAAGTTGGGCCTATGTGAGACTTAGAATAGGATTTTAAACACATGCAAAAACTTTTACTGCCATATGTGCAAAATTTTTCTGTACTTCATGAGAAAATTATAGGTGAGAATAGTACTTTGAGATAAATAAATACAACAGATTTCCATCTTGACACATTTAAAATTTCAAGCACACAATCCCACAAAACAAGTAAGAGGTCTTCATATCCAAAGAGTCCCTAGCTATCTGTTCACTCTGGTTCCTCTTCGTCAAAATTAAAAACTCAAGAGAACACAAAAAATGAGAAAAAGGATGACTGCATGAGGGATAGGCTTAGTTCTGATTCAGGTAATTTTTACAAAAGATTCCTCAGCAAGAGGTTCATAAAGACAAAGACAGCAAAAGCGTTTCAAATGAGTTTGGCTGAGGAATCATACTTTACTACTTAAATATCTGGACTATAAATAAATCAGAGCTGTTACACCAATTATGACCCTGTTTACTGAAGTTCAGGAAAACAAAATCAATCCTAGATGGCTGACAGCCAAAGAGCATTACTGTGTACGGTATTTTCAGTGCTTGAAGTCCATTCCTTAAATTACAACATCCCATTACAAGTAGATATTAGAGATGGTGAGTATGATATTATCACATTATATATTATTATAAACCAGGCTTTAACCTCAAAAAACAAAAATTAACAGAACTATCCGTACTCCCCTGAAAAGCAAGAGGACTCTTTTTTTATCAGATACATTGAAAACAATCAATATTAAGAGGAACAGTATGTTTTCACACAGCCTTATAAACATCAAAAAACGACAGACAATAATTTTTAACATTAGTATGGATTTTAGAAACCATTCTTCTCATATAAACACAGAATTTAATCATTTTTTCGAAATGACTCTGTTGCTCAGTGCTTAGATGAATCAATACCACTTTTTATGATCTTTATTTAGAGTATCTCAGTTACCTTTCAGATCAAAATTACTCCAAGAAAACTGAAGAGGAGATGAGTATGAAAGTCTCATGCAGAGGTTACTTTTCCTGTGTGTTCAAACAAGGACATTATCAATCAGAAACTAGTCAGCTTTTTAAATTAATTTTAAGTTGATTCAATGTAAAACATTTTCATAATTCAAATTATGAAACTAGATTAAGGAAAACAAGAAGTTTTCTTTCAATTATAAAGATAATGATGTACTGAGCAACAAAGTTACTTTACCAAAATCGTAAGGCAAGGCTGACTGGAGAGGAGATTGGGGAGCAGAAGGAAATTCATATATTAGTTTTCTTCCTTTGGTATGGAAATTACTGTAGAAACAAGAACAGTCCAGGATACTCTATTATAAAAAGAAAATTATTTCAGCACTCCTAACAGTATACAAAATCTTGACTAAAAATATACAGATTTCCTAAAGAAACATGTAAAATCTAAAGAAGAAAAAGTAATATTATTCTTACACAGTTGCAAAAGTGAGATGGTAATTTATGTATTACTGATATTCTAATAAACAGTGTATAAAAATGAACTCTTGGTCTGCCTTCTGATATATATATGGCCTACTTGTACCTGCAGAACCTATCACCCAGAAAATCCTAGTGGAAAGGAAGAAACTAAAACCAAGTCTTCCACATAAAATCTGCAAATAGGCATTAGCATGATCAGAACTATCAAATTTATTAACACAAGGAAATAACTGTTGAGTGGAATTTGTAAAAAGTAAAAATCCTTTTTCCTTCTGCTCCCTTATTGAACAGTACGTTTGGCCACCATTTTCACAGGGATTCCAACAACATAGTCAAAGCATCTTAGCACAGACTACAACACAACCATTAAAGCAGTGAACGTGTCTTTGAGAAGCACCCTTACATGAATAAATATCCTAGAGATTAATCCACATTTCTTTATGAACTAGGTAGTATAAATTACCTGGTCAAAAAATAAGCAAAAAAAAAATCCAAAACAAAACAAAAGCCTCTGCAGAATCTAGGCTCAAGGTAAGAAATGTTATAAATCTCACCATACAGTCCAGTGACAATTGTCCAAATAGAAAAAAAATCCCCAATTTCTATATGAGACAAGGCTCTTGGAAGCTATAATGTCATGATTTACACATCATGTCTTTCTCACAGTTTTACTTCAGAAAATATATTCTCCTGCAGATGCAAATTTCAATGCCTTCTCCACGACTATCCACTCACAAGCGAAAACGAGTAAGAACACTTTCTATCTTAGTGAATGAAGATTCCATCCATACATAAACCAGGGGAAATTGGCTTGGTATAAAAAAAAAACCTGTGCATGGAAGACATTAATAAAGACAAACATGCTATTTTAAAAGCAAAACTAGAGGTAACTCGTCTTAAGATAGGTGACAAAAATAGAAACAAGACAAATTATGGCATTGGTTTGGCCCACTGCCCTTAATCTTTCCAGGATATGCAAGCAGTGCGGGCAGTTTCAGCAGTCGCAGTGGCAGGGCAGACTTAGAAGATTAAGGCTCTGATCTTGTAATTCATTCTGTCACCCAGACAAGCACTTAAATGGCATGTGAAAGAAAAGCATCTGTTCGATAGTTCCTTTATTTCCTACATTTATATATATTTTATAAGCATCCTTCTAAGAAATGATAAATCAATGCATTAATTTTCCTCTAGATGTATAGCAGCAATAACTAGCTCAGTATTAATTATGGACTCTGCTTAGTTTCAATTGGCCACTTACTGTGTCTCACCTGCAATGTAATTCTCTCTCAAAAATAAAGAAAAAGAAAAAAGCTACATAAAAGCAGAAGACAAATTCATTTATTTAGCAGAAAAAAAACACCTCATACTTTAAATGCATCATTAGTACTCCTGAAATGAACTATAAAATGGTTTTTAGATGGTTATCTAAAAAGGAAAATATGAGAAGAAAACAGAGTATAGCTAAATATAAGATTTATTTTAGTGTTTCATACTTCCAAGTATTTCCTTTCATTTTTTACCTTGACTTCAAAATCTTTCAGTGAGTATAGCTTCTTGCATTAATGGTTGGAAATATTTATCTGAATGAACATGCTAACATTCAGCTACCCTACTATTAAAAATTCAGAAAAATGTGCATGGCTACAGTAATTCTCACCTAAGCTAATTACTTCGTTTACTAAGATGCATGTTGCCAGGATGAGATTTGCAGAATTTAGGTGAAGATCTGCAACTTTGGCTCACACTGCTTTATATTCTTCCCAGCAGTGATAAACATGCCTAAAGTTCACTTCACTAGCACTAGTACTACGTATTTAAGCCTTAAACCTTAAATCTCAGATACATCCGTGCAAGCAAAGGTGCAGATATCACAAAGGTAATAACTTGCTATACATTTTTATACAAAAGCTGCTAGGAAATACTTTTCTTTAGATAATCTTTGGAAAATGATTTTGATGCAAACCTTTAACTGAAAAAAAGATCTTTAAAATAAAAGAAACTTGAATTCTAAAAATTGTTCTAATTTCCAATGAAAGAATATTTTTCTCAGAGAAAAAAATAATACTTTTCATCTTTTCATTAAAACAAGTTTTAAATAAAAAAAGTGAAATGAACTTCTTGAACTGAACGTGCAAAATAAGCAAAACTACATAATTTTTACCTTAACTTGACCCTACCTGTAATGATTGTGACTGTGCTGTGAGACAGCGGAACCACAAAGCTGAGTGTCAGAGCTATGTTTATCTCACTTGCACTGCCGATTTCCTGACTGCAAATACAGCA
>JAUBOD010000581.1:3558913-3580270 GCA_032353885.1 Nothura maculosa
GAAGTTCCACAGGAACTTCAGGAAGCATTTCCTCACTGTGAGGGTGACAGAGCAGTGGAACAGGCTGCCCAGAGAGGCTGTGGAGTCTCCTTCTTTGGAGACCTTTAATACCTGCCTGGATGCCGCCCTGTGCCCTGTGCTCCGGGTGTCCCTGCTGGAGCAGGGGAGTTGGACTACATGATCTCCAGAGGTCCCTTCCAACCTTGAGCATTCTACGATTCTATGATTTTGAAAAACAGGTTTAGCTAAATTTTGCCCAATGTATTTTAATATCATTGAGACATTACAGGCCCCTGGAATCAACTGCTGTAGTGAGCTTTTTAATCATGATTTCCTATCATTTGTCAATCATCTTTATAGCCCAAGTAAATGGCTTTAGGAGCTGTGGAAAGATTTGGAATCTTCATCTGGATGCTGCAAATGCCACAGTTGAAGGAGACATTTTCCACATACTCTTCTGCAGGTTTCATGAAAGAGGCAGAGACAGAGGGAGAGGGGCAGACAATGGCACAGCAGCATCCTGAACTTCAACACCACTTCCATCCAGTACCAGCACACGAGAGGAAAACAGAACTACAGCTGACCAGACCAAAGAGCTGAGAAGATTAGAGGAATTGGAGGAATACTGTAATATTCCACAGTACCATGAACTTCTTTTTGAATGACTTTTCAAGCCATTAAAAAAAAAAATCAAGCTGAGATAAAATGCAAAACTGATACTGCTGACATATGCCTAAAGTAAAGACTGATCTGCACAGTCAAGGCAAAGATTAAGCAAAGGTTATGGACCTAACAGGAAAAAATAACGCAGCTTGTTTGAGGAAAAACCTCTACATGTGCGTAATTATTATTTATGACTTACCTTCATATCTTCCTGATAATTATCTCCAAATTAACATGACCTTCCTATCTCTAAAAGGAAGTAGCTAATCAATTACAGGTGGCACCAATATGCAGATTTTAAGTCACATAGGAAAAAAAAAAGAGTATTTTAAAAAGTCAGCAATCCAGCAATGCAATAACCTGATCGGTAGAGAGGTGGTGGTAGAGTCAAGCAGAACAGTAAAGTCAAGTTTCTCTGAAAGCACCAGTTTCCTCCCTTGAAAGATTTCTCATGTTCCTGTTCCCTTTTCAGTCTATCATTTTACTTTTGTTAAGCTTAAAATATTTTAGAGCAACTGGTGACATAAAAGTATCCCTGAAAAGAAAAAGAAGTCTTTATATTCTGAGAATCCTTAGATTTTCCAGGTGGATTTTCGCTACCTCAAAAGAGAGGTAGTGAAACAGAACTTAAAAACTTTCTATTTGTGCCCCTTTTCTAGGGAAAAGCAATTTCTCTAGCTAAGTACAACTGGACTAACTTCCTGTCAATGCATTATCTGGAGTGCTTGTACTCTACATTCCACACTCTGGGAATAAATGGGATCAAAATCCACGGGTAAAATTCCAGCCTACAGTTATCTAGTAAAGTTATCTAGTATCTATCTATCTATCAAGTTATCTATTAAAAAAAACACCAATAAAATAGGACAATAAAAAAGATGTATTTGACTTCAGCATTACAGGGTGGAAGAAGGAAAACAACATGTACTGACCTCTTGAAGACCAAAGTCTGCTCTGTGGCTGCTCGTAGAGAACTGGTTTCCCTCCAGGCTCAAATGGAGCGGGATATACTGGGAACATCCGGTAAGTCCTCACCTCCTCCAACAGCAAAACATTATTCTGGAGTTCAGCCACTCTGATTCTTCAGGAAGGGCAAAAGCTGATCATTCTTCCCTTGAAAGTCCATCATTACTGAGAAGGAGCAGTAGTTTTTCGGCATTATATGGCACCTTAATAAATCCTCTGAGGAAAGGGAGCCAACAGCTATCCCTAAAAACCTGACTGAGCAAAATAAAGCCAGGTAGTGCCAGAGGTGTTCCCAGATTCCAGACTCAGGAATAGTTTAGGAGAAATGTCTCAGTCCTTTGTTAGGGACTGGTCAGGGGGTTAACACTCCCCTCCCTCTACTATCACCCCCTGACCATTCCCTCTGCCATAAAGGAAAAAAAACATACAAATTATTTTCCCTTACTCCAAAACCAAAGAATGCAAACACACTAGTTCCATGTCAAGTCTTAGTTTTGTGTTTCACCCACTCTTACAAACTTGCTCTGAGAGTTTGTTGCCTCATGTTGGTAAACATATCGCGTTTTCAGGCAACATTAACCTTCAGTAGTTGTTTTTCTGTAAACTTATGGAGAAAATTGAGGTTCTTAGAGTACAATGAGGATTATGTTTAAAATTACAAAACATAAATACATATTTTTCTATTGCTTCTTAATTAAGTTGGCAGGGCTACACACTCTTTAATCACAGAGAAAAAAAAAAAACAAAGAGAAAAGCTAATGAACTGCTGAACTGCTCTTGAACTGAGAACAGTCTATGAACTGAATGCAGCCAGGATGCCTGGGGGAAAAATCATCCTGAAGGTCATGACAATGGTCATGACATATCTTACTTTAGCTTTCCTTTTGTACAATCAAATTGTATTCTAATGTAGGTAATACTTGACCAAGTTTGAGTTGTGAGATTCAACTTCAAGGAATATACACTTAAAAAACATATGGCTGAAACACAAGAGTTTTAACACTAACAAATTATCTCTAGCTGTTGGAAAAAGTTTTAATGAAGCAATCTATGGTGAGCAGTGTGAGTTTTCTCCTGTAAGATGCATCCATTCTTTGCTGGAAATTGTACCTCTGGACCTTCTTTTAAGAGGATGCTATACGATCATTTTTTCTAATCCCATAAATAATAATAATAAAAGCTTTTCATGATGCTTTTAGGACTTTTCATATTGTGGGATAAAGAACTGAAATTAATGATCTGAAAGAGAAGTATCTTACACTAAGTCCATATTTTGTGCTAGTCTTCTTTTAAATCAGAACAAATTTAAATAGCTTTTTTAGAACAACAGGAAGCGGCATCAGCAATGAGGTTTCTGAGTTAATTGAGTAGTAGGAGACATAACCCTGAAGTGAACAGTGCACTATGGTTAAACACACTCATGAAAACCAGAGGTCTAGCAGGCTATTCGGCGTCAAAAGAAAAGAAATGCTCGAGATTTGTTTAGAATATATTCTTTATTATTTTGCGGACTGTGTAAATTAATACATGATCGAATTTCTACATCTTTTTTTTTAGTTTCAGCACATCCTGGTTTCTCCAATCCACTGAAGTGCACCTTTAACTTATTCAGTCAGTATTTCTGAAATACTGCATATGCACCTATGAACTTGTAAAAACAACATGAAAGGGAAATTGTAGCCACAGAATTGATCAAAAGTTAGGTAAAACAATCATTCACTCTTTAGTGTGTTATGGCTTTGCACAAATATCAGATGTTAAAACAATCTATGATGCTTTTTATTAAAGGCACTTACTTCTTCTTCAGATACTCCTTCAAATTTAACTATGTAGCATTAAAAAGCATATCACAGTCCAAAAAGGCAGTATTATAAAATGAAAAGAGTTTTTGCATTAAAATACGAAAATATCAAGAAATAACACACACTTTAAAATAGGTTTTGGTCCTTTCAAAATAGGCAATTGCATTCAGGCAATAGTGATTTCTATTCCTAGATGCTTGTAAAATGATATCCCCAAAAATGAACTCTTCCAGTTCCAGCGCACGGATATGTCTAGGTCGGGCAGATCACCCTCTAACTATCCCCAACAAAGGTACGGCTTTTCCCAGCTGGCCAGCGCTCCGCTGGGGCCGGACGCAGGACGCAGGCCGGCGTGCGGGCTACAGCTCCGTGTCCCTGTAGCGAGCCGGCGGCGCGTAGTAGCCCTTGCGGGAGTGCTCGCAGAGCTGCCGCCGGTATTCCTGCTCCTCCTCATCCTCGTCCTCCTCGGCATCGCTGCCGCGGCTGCCTGGCTTCTCCATGTACGGCCGCCCGGGGGCCTTCTGCGGCTCGGGAGGCCTGGAGCTGGAGCAGAGAGCAAGGCTTACTGCACTGTGGAACCTGTGGGCACGTTCCGGCGCCGTGCACCGCTTGGAAGGCACGGAGAGCAGACTGGTGCGCTCTGCAGGGGCGCCCTGCTGCAGCATGCACAGCGTAAGGACCCAAACCCAACCCAGGGAGCCTGCCTGCAAGGCAAGGTGGCTCAACTCACAAACACCACATGGAAGGCCCCACACCAGAGTTTCAGAGCTTTGGAGGCGGTTCCTGAGCACAAAGAGGTTTTCAGGCACTGCTGCTACCCCAGTAGTGACCAAACATTTCATCCTCCTTTAAACATTGCACTCTTTACCAGCCTGCTTTCTCTTATGCACCTGCAGTCTCCCGTCACTAGGCTTGCCCGGTCTGAAGGCTCTTTGTGTAACACAGCTCTTAAATTGGTACCTTCTCTGCCCACTCAAGGATGTCTACAGCTGGGTGCACTTAATGCTGGGCAGTGAAAACCCACACACATTTACTTTTTATATGCTGTAGTGCTATTCATTTAATGTGGCATGAAGCAGATACATAAAAAAAAGATCTACTGAGAAAAGGAAGGGCATTTCAGCAGTTTCAAGAATGATGATTTTTCAGTTCCCATACTGTACAAAACAATGATATTACTCAGGTCTCTCATAACCCCACAGTGCTTGAACACTCCTCCCAGGTCAGTCACTAATGTTCTACTAGAAAGACAATCTGTAAGTCACCAAATGGTCTCGATATATGGTTAAACAAGGCTTTTTATTCCTTCCTAAACAGCCTGTAACACTATATTAAAAAACTAGCATGCTTACTGTTATTAAGCTACCAAGAAAATCTTTAAATTATCTTCTTTTTGATTTCTACTTTTTCACTTTAGATTATAGACCATGACACCAAAGGAACTGATTCATTCCACTCCTCCTCCCTCCCCTACAAAAAATTCTATTTCCACCGGCTATGACTAAGAGGAAAGGAAAAATAACTTCTCCGTTCTCCAGAGCAGAAAACAAGACTCATCATATGATGAATTGGCTCTTGCACAGGTGACCCATCCAAGTCATACAAATACTTGCTTTTTCAGGGTAACTTGACACACTGGACAACCAATTCTAAACTTGCTAGAATTTAATGACAGAGTCTCTGACTTTAATGAGACTCAGATTCAAAAGAACAGAGTTCTCTCCACAGCTGTCCCTTGATGAGGAACCTCAGGCAAGTCTTGTCCTCAGTTTCCCTACCCACATCATTTATCTGCAACTGAACAATATTTTAAAGTAATTAAATTTTAAATTTTAAAGTAATTTCAAAGTAACGAAACAATGTAGCAAGAAGTGGCAGAATTATTTTTAGGAGTGGAAGCTGGTAAGATCCTCCTGCTGGTGAAGTAAGCAAACCAGGCAGAATGCTTTAAATCAGGTGCACCTTACCTTATGGGCTGGGGCCAGTTCTGGTCTGATTTCTGTGTTTTGACAGGGACAGCGTAAATATCTGGGTGCTTCTGAGCTATCTCGAGCTTTAAAAGAAAGCATAAGAAAATAACTGTTATTTTTTAAGTGTCTCCATCAGAAATCCTAAGCTGACTAAAGTAGGTCACAGCTACATCTGAAACAATAAGTGCTAACTGATCCTGCCTCTATCCTGCTGGAGTACGAATTCAAAACACATGTGAAAACAATGGATTGCCGGAAGCAATAGCGTGTTTTTCTTGTAAGTTTGCTTGCTATAGCTACAATAGAAAGGCTTAACATATCCCTTATTTTTAACATGCCGCAGTCCTCCCTCCAGAAGTACCACCCTGCAAGGGCGTGATTTTCATTCTCAGTGGGAAAGGGCAGCAAAGGGAGTGTGCATTGCTTCATACCCTGGCATTCTGAGCCTCCTGTAGCTCCTGCATTCTTTGCATCCTTGCTTTATGATCCATCTCCTCGAATATTTTGACTTTCCTCAGTACAGATTTTGGAGTGTTCTCTTGCTCGCTTCCTTCCTCTTCCACCTTCTCCTCCTCCTCCTCGCTGGGTGGAGCTGCTGGCTGAGGGTTTCTCACAATAGGGCGCCCAAAGACAGGTTTCATGGATACAGGCGGTGGTACCGGTTTAGCTGATACGGTCGGAGCCTCGCTGCTTGGCTTGGAATCATAGCCCTTGGGAAAATCATACACATCCTCTTTGCTTTGCAATTTCCCCTGTAAGTATGAAGCCCATAAAGTTTATATCAGCAACTCCAGAACCTCCAAATGAAGGCAAAATTACTAACTTTAGAGCCATGCATTTAAAGTGTCTACCTTTATCCAAAGTAATATTTGAAAGGTATATGAATTATAACAACATTTTCTCCAGACAGTCATATGCTAAATCTGATGTGCACATCAAAGGGTAGAAGACTATCACACTTAGATACATTTGTCCCATCCTTTCAACATTGCCAAAACTGCAGTATGTAAGAGAGGGCAGCACAAATACAAGGTAACTCCCAGGTAAAGAACAGATTTGTGCTACTGGATGTTGAATATCACCACCTGGAGCTTACAAGGGCACAGAACCCAAGCCTACTTCTAGCCTATCTTTATTTCCTTTACATATAGTCCTGTTCTGCCCAAACATTACTGCCAAGGCAGATCTGAATATATTTTGAATGATCATGAATTGCAGAAAATAGAAGTTGGTTTCCAACTAACCTTAATCTTTTGCTGTTTCCTTCCCAAGCAAGGTTTGAATAGCTCTTTTTAACAAAGTTTACTGTTGGAGACTGATTGCAAAGACGACAGATTCTATTTTTGTGCTTTGCAATCAGAGCCATCAGATTTTTTCTTCTGCTATAGTTTGGTTTTACTATACTAAAAAGGTTCTTTCATAATTTTAACAAATACAGAAAGCAGTCTAATTCCTCAATCTCTGTAGAGATGACACATACTTGAGGAGAACTGTATTCCACACAACTTTCGCTCTGTTGGACTCACTCTGCAACACATTGATTCATTCTTTTTTTCTCTCCACAATGGTTCTGTTTTCTAGTCCTTGATAATTCTTGGTGCTCTCTGTAAACTGAGAACCCAAAAGCTTCTCCTAACAGAACTTTGCATTCAGATTTGTTTCTACAAGGCTACCTTAGGTGGTTCAGGCTTGAATGCTGGCGGAGGACTAGGATCTCTGAGGATCTCCCTACTACCAGCCTTTCTCATCTGAGTTCTTGGTTCTGGGCTGGGCTTCTTTAAACTCTGTGAAAAGAAAATAAATTACAGAGATAAATTAAGAGAGATACATTCATTGTAGCATCCAGTACTTCAATCATTTTTCATTTGTTTCACGTTTACAATCTTGGAAACTGTAAACAGGAGTCAAATACCTCAATTTATATCACTGGAGAGCTAATTGCAACATTCAAGGCAACAAGACATCATCAGAAAACCAATATTTAGGCTGAAGAACAAAGCTATTATTACTTCATCTTAACAAAATGCACCTTTAAACTCCTGTCAGAGCTAAGGTAACGCTGCAACTAAAATTCAGATAGTTGTCAGCAGCGATTGCAAGAGGCATCTTCCCCTCTTATTTTTAAACCATACACACAAGCCGTTCTGAAATGCCAAGTGCAGCCTGGCTCAGAATCCAGGCATCTCACCTCCTCGTGATGCACAGGCTCCGAGGATCGGCTAACAGACGAAATCCGGGGTTCATCCAAGGGCTCATCAAGCTCATTGTCAGTGTAGGCACCTCCTTCTCCATCTGTATCTTCTAGATCACTGACCAGTCTGCTGTCACAACTCAAATAGTCAGCACCCATTGCAGTAAGGTAAGACATGCGATCATCAGCATCGTCTTCCATACCATCCAACTGCAGAGATATAGCCAAAAATTTAGAAAAGAAATTAAATTAAAGGTTAAGGAATTAATAAGTAGAATCTATCTAGGTCTTAATATCATGCTAGAGAACTCCTTAAGCAATGAGCTTGCAGAACAGAAACTCTACTCCAGTATAAAAACAGGAAGTCCTGCAGTCCTTACCATATTCTCCCCTAGCCACATCATTACTGATGAAAGCTCCAGAGTACAACAGAAAGAACAACAACACATCAGTTTTGGTTATCAAGAAAGACATCAAGTAGCTACTTGTCCAAGCTATGCATCACAGACAAAAAGGATCTTTGAGCAGTAATTACTGGTAAGAGATGTTATTCAGACACCTGCATAGTTTAATACCTACAACATGGACTGATTGCCTACCTTTCCTTCTGACACCCACACTGTTTCACCTTGCTGTTGCTGAATTGTGTCTTTCAGACTGCCATACCAGCTATCATTAGCTGAGTTCAAATTGATGGTGGCTGTAAAAAGTGAAAGACAAAGTAAACCTATGCAGCAAATGCAATACAAACCTTTTTGTAGTCTCCTTTTTTTTGTTTGTTTTGGTAATGTGATAAATACTCATTTCATTTGAATTGCTAACAAAAGCACAGTATTTCTGTTTGTATTGGTTTTTGTTTTTCCCATTCCCAAAGCCTATTAAATCACTTATTTACCATCTTTTAATGACAATATATTCAGTCCCAGCCTCTCGGATATTAAAACATAGCAGAACATGGAACTTAGAAAAGAAGCAGGGAAGGGATTACTCTTGACTGTTGCCCTCACACTCCTTTATTTATATCCTACATATGGTTTAATTTACAGGCAACAAGTCTCAAAACTCACATATTCACATCCATAGTTCTCACAGTGTCCAACTAGCTGGACACACCTTCTTCCTTACCTGTAAAGAGATGAGGGCAAGTTTTCTTCAGCTTGTTTGCTTGCTCATAAAGCTTTCTAGAGCTCTTGTTAGATGTGGGACACAGCCTTTGTCTCATGGTTTTCACACCCTGTTTGCTGTCTGGGTTAAAGAAGACTACAATGGGAAACCACTGGGTGTAATTTAGCAGATCCACTGCTTTAGGAGTCACATCCAACAAGGCATGTTTATCCTGTTAACAAGAAAGCTCACATCAGTATTCTTCCTCCAGAAGGCAAGAGAGGGTGATGAGATGCAGAGGGAATATGGTAGCCTATGAAAACTAGGATATTTTCTTCCAAATAAGGCCATAATGAGTTGGATTTTTTTCACAGTGATATTGTATACCCATTCCTCACCCTTGTCCTTTAAATAGGAGGTGAAAGTTAAATAACCTCTTTCTGCACGTGTCCTCACCACAGCTTCCACTGCCACAGTTGTTCTGTGGTGCCATCTGTGGACTTTTGTCTGCACTAATAGATTGCTTCTGAGCTACCTAGAGTGCCAAGACAGATGGGATCCTCCAGCATGTGCTCCAGGGGGTCCTCCCCACTTAACTGAGCTTTTTTTGTTTTGGGGGCTTCTTGATTTCCAGCTATTTACTGACCTCTACACATATTTTTAAAAGCATTTAAGATAACACTTCAGATAATATTAAGATAAAACAGTCACAGGAAAAAAAAAACAACAGAAACTAACTAAAAACACATAAATAAACAAAAACCCTTAGTTTTAACGGTCATTTCCCATTCAGTGAATATTGTAATAAAGTGAAAAAAATTAAAACATTAACTTTTTGATGACACTGTGAGCAAGTAGAGCACTGAAAGACAGTAAAAGCTACTCAGGCAATTCAGAAAGTATGCAATAATAAAAATCGTTGTTCAACACATTTCAGAGCAGCCTCATCATTAAACCACATCTGCTTAGTATAGAAATAAATAGAGGGAATATCTGAGGACATTCTCAAGTTTTAGGAGGAAACAAACACAATAACATGTATCTGAGTGCACGCAGTTTTCACAATTTGCTCTACCTGCTCAATGATTTGCCTCACGGTGTTCAAGCGCACGACGCCAGTCGACCTCTCCGAACCTGCATCTCTGGGTTCTGTCTCTGCAAAGACAACACTTCATCTTACCCAGAGCAGCTGTGAGGACGTGATACCCAAATTACCCATCCTCCCACTGAAAGATAATAAATACACTGTGTTGAAAGGAGGACTTACTTGCAGTTTGGTACAAGTGAGGCAAGTCAGTTGACAACTTCTCCATAGCTACATCTGCAATAGGGCCAAATATCACCACAGGTCTCTTGAAACCAGCTGAAAGAAAAACAGTTAAAATGGTGTTATTAGGCTAGATTTATGCATAGATGTAAAAAGCTCCAATTACTCTAAAATGTTGTGGGTAATGTAAGATATTCAAAAAAAAATTGATAAAAATTTACTTCCTGGAAGCTTGAGTCTATCTTTCTTTCATACAGAAAGCTATCTGTATCAGTAGGGAAAGTGCAAAGGATTTTTTAATTAAAGAAATAGGGAAGGACAGAAAACAGAGGAGCCTTCATACTCCTTTTAATGATGATGGGCTAAAAGGATTCTACATTCTGAAAACATACAGCACATTTTCAGAGTAGTCTTGCCATCCAGCCAAATGGGCTGAACACTGTGGGATTTGTGTGCATAAAGTTACAGATGATTAATTATTTAAGAATGGCTGCAGAAACAAAAAAATGTACATTTGTAATGTCTGCCAAAACAGGTGCAATCCAGCCTTCCCTTAAGTCAACAGGCAAGGCCACTCCACTGCTCAGTCGTTATCTTGGAATTTGGGAGCTCCTTGAAAATACTTACAATTTGTTTTCTTCCACACTACTGACACATGCCTATACACGGGAAATTATTTTGACCTGCCCAACATGACTGGTACTAAAGCTAATTCAGAATTACATAAATGACAGAGATGATAATGTAATTGGACAGTTTACTGAAGCTACTTGGAGTTTATTTTCTCTGAAGATATTGTAAAATTTTGTTTATGAGCAAGCTAATGTCTCATGTGTATGAGCCTATTTGCAGAGCTAGCCTAGGGGAGACTGCAGAAAGTATAAAACCTTTTGTATCTTTCCTTTTTCATTTTAAATTCTGAAGCTAACATATAATTTGGAGCCGAGGACAGCAACATGTATGCTGCTGAAGTTGCTTAGAACAACCAAAAGCTTTCTTCTAGTAGTTAATAACATCCAAAAATTCACAGCCTAATAAAAATATAATTTCTTTCTGTTGTTCAGATTTAACTCTGAAGCTGAAGGTGTTCGGAAGCATCTACGTAGCCAAGCAAACATCTGGGCACTAACACAACAAGCAATAAACAGACATCAGGTTCTCACCATCTGACTTACCCTCACGCAGCTGAACTCTCTCGTAAGCTGGGAATTTTGTGCTCACAGATGCAAGAGCTGTCAGGTCTTCCCGGCTCTTCCTCAGGTTCTTCTTCACTCCGGATCGCTGGCCCCGCGTTCTCCAGAAGTCTGCCCTGTCACTCGAGCCATCCTTCTGGGCATTCTGAACACTAGCCATCTGCTCAGCCCTGACAGAGAAAACACAAAGTTCTTTTGTGCAGAGCTAGCCAAAAGGGGGCAGAAAGTCTCTCTCCAAAATTCCAGGAATTCAGAAGAGATAAGTTGGCAGGAAGATAGCCAGGTGTGGAGACAAAAGTAGAGCTTCTTAAAAGCCCAACTAAAAAAGTTGGGCTTCTTAAGACAAGTCACTATCGCTTACAAAGAAAGGCCTCTTGAGCCAAGTTAGTATAAAAGTGAGGACACAATGCACTACCCAACACTACTGGTGGGAGGATGGGAGGCTGGCAGGAAATCATTTCAGAAGCATGTTTCAGGAACTTGTGTACAAGGCCATTGAGAGATTTTTGTTTAAAGCACAACCTCACTTAAAAGCTACAGTCTAAAAATACCTTCATTAATTTATTTTTGGCTGATGAATTTCAATATGCACTTTTTCAATGTCTTAACCATAAACTTACAGTAATACCTTACATCTTTTATAGTCTTTGACTCTTCTAGTCAGTGTTAGTGTATGTAAGCAAAAAAAAAAGATTGCTTTTATTTACTCCAGATTTCACAAAGAAATAAGGACTATAGAAACCAAGAAATGTTAGCCTTTAAAAAAAAACTCTAAAAATATTTTCCCTAAGAATATACAGAAAAGTATACTCTTGGAAATACTAAAAGCTCTCTAAATACTGATCAGCAGAAGACTCTTGTATTGCAGTAGGAACTTGCTGGATTTTTTAAAACGGTTTTCAGGAAATAAAGCCCTCCCATCCCATCTTATGGCTGCTCCAGTTTCCTCTGCTATTTGTCAAAGCTGAGCTGGTAGCTAAATGAGGAGCTCTGCCTCTGTATGCAATTCAGTGCACAGGCAACACCATGCTCACCACTCCACATAGCGCCAGGTTTCTAAAATCTACAGTTTTACAGGCATAATTGTGAGAAGGACTCTGAAGACTTTTCAGGAAGAAAAACTGTATGAGGCAGGAAGCAAAAACTACTCAAAGGAAAAGAAACCCAGAAAATAGGAGGCCAACTTACCTGCTCTTGTTTGGAATGAGACCTTTCTCCAGTTCATTTCCAATTCTCACTGCCAGCCAGTTTCCCAGTTTGCCATCATACAGTGTATCAACTACTCTGAAAATCTCCCCTCTGGTGAATGCTAAGCTCTGTGGTGTCTCTTTTTCACACTCAAAGTGGCTCCGGATGAAGAATGAATCTCCTCTGCCACAGGCCATGATGTCTCTGTAAACTAAAAGAGGAACTGATATTTAGTTTTTGTTTTCTTTTTGTCTGTTTGTTTGAAGCCATTTATCTGGATTGCAATGTACATGATGCTGAACATGAGATGCATTATTTTGCCTGCTCCAATTTTAGGCTAAGTTTCTTAAGCAATTTAAGCTTGAAAGGAAAGGATTAAGCTATCAAAGAGTTTTGAAACTTTCCCCCTTCATTCAAGAGATTGCTGTCAGTACAAGAATGTTCTATATTCATATGCATACAGCTCTTATAGCTGAGGCAGGCAAGTGCTACAACCCTTGTGAAGGTTTTATAAACTACTGAAAAAATAGGGCAATAAAAAGAGTAATCACAAGAGATCATTTGTTGTTTCAGTGACAAAACAGTGACATTTAGGCTTCATGGACACATACTCAGTTCAAAACACCTACCTTCATATTTGCTCTGAGCCAATATGGTCACTGTTTCACCTTTGGGAATCTCCAGCAGGTACAAAACAGCATCTTCCCGCACAATGCCTCTGAAGTCTTGACTGTTCACCTGATACACAAAAAAGCCAATGATAAAATGAATATTCAAAGACCTCTATGGTACACTGAAAAAGCCTTAATGATTTCCTTTTTACTGTGCATTTTTCTTAAAAGTCAAAACAGAAGGTTGTTACACAAATAAATATTTTAATCTACCCACTAACTGCATCCTTCTGGAAATGGGTGCTGATATATTATGTCCTCTTGGAAGGAGTAAAATACATCTAAATGTGGAAAGAGATATAAAGTTTGAAAAGGTCTATTTGAAGCTATGAATATAGCTATTTCTGCACTTAACAGAGCATTAGCACTGTAGTCCTACCCACTCAACAGTGCCTGCAAACAAGTGTGTTGATGTCACCCTGTTGTTTCTAAAATTCAGGACAATGCTGTTAATCCCATTTCAGCATCACCAGTTCTTTCCAATACACACAAGTATATTCAGGCACTCAGTGATGTTCATCTCTCATCCTCCTGCCAATGCCCATTGTTACTTTCACTGGATAGAGAAGTGGCTGCCACTGCTTATTAGGCAAATTAAATCCAATAAAATCCAATCTGCTTCCATGCAGCAAGAACAGACAGAAAGAATCAGGTTCTGAAAACCACCAACTTTTCCAAATCCTGCTCAGAATGATATCTTGGAGACAGGAGTAGGGGCTTGAACTAACCTTCACTGTAAATCAGCAAAAATACTTTAAATGGCTTCTAAAGGCCACAGAAATCAAGACTACCACAAGAGAAAATAAACAAAACAAAATAAGAAGAAAAAAAAAATAATAATCAGTCCTATCTGAATTTGGAAAAACAAAAAAAAAGGGAACATAAGATGACAAAAAGGGCTAGAGAAAATAATTTGGGAAGCATAAATACAAATCAGTTACCCATACAAATGTAAGAAAGATTAACAAAATTTAAGATTAAAGAACAAGAAAAATATGCTGGCTTTAATTTCTACCCCTAGCCTTCCCTGGAGCAAGAGGAAGCACAATATAAACTCTAATTTCAGTATGATTCTCCTTACCATACATGCATACATACTTCAGAACCAACATGTTGACTTTCTAAGAACATATTTTCCCCCTACTTCCATTAAGAAGCAAATAAAAGAATAAAAAAGTGGTGTGAACTTCAGGTACACGTGTTTATACTGGTACCTTAAGAATCTGGTCTCCTTCCTGCAATCCTTCCTCATCAGCTGAAGTGCCTTCTTGAATTCCAGCAATAAATATCCCCACATCATTTCCACCAGCCAGTCGTAGACCTACACTGTCCCCTTTCTTGAATTTCACCATCTTGGTATTAGGACTTCACAATTCATGAGCAGGAAAGAAATTTAGAACAGATATTAGCACATGAGAGTGACAAGTCTTCAAAGCAAAAAGCCACAACCTTCCCAACAAAATTCTCCCGTATTCTTTCTCTCAAGAGATGCATTCTATTTCAATATTCCTGTAAGGTAAGAAGACACGATACTTGCATTTTTTCAGGGTGGACACTGAACTGGAAAGGTAGACTGAGTAATAACAAGATGATTAATCCTGGTTCTCAAGGTCTTCAAACCATTTCCTACTTATTTATGGGTCTTTTTCAAAATAGCTGAGCTGTAAGTAATGTTGCTCATTGTTTTTTTTCATATACATTTGAAAACTACCATATAAATTAAACATATTTTCTCTGCAATTGAATTAATATGTTTGTCAGGCCACAGGAAAAGCCTTCAGATTCCTTGTAATGAGAAATATGTTCAAGAACACTCTGCTGATACTGTGACAATCGTATCTTTCATATTCCAAGGAGGGAGAGATTACTGGACTAGGTAATCTTTTTCACTGCCAAAAATGCTGTATGCCTGAGTGACCTTCCAACACAGAGGACAGTACTTATCTGTCAGCCTTTACTCAGTAATACTATAAGCCTGTATTATAAATTCTCCTTCACCAAAATAACCACTTGATTAATTTGTATGTCAGTGACAACATGCACAGGGTCCTTCCCAGAGAAGATTCGAGAATATAATCCAGTTGAAAGAGAGAAATAATAACATCAGTAAAACAGAAGACACATAATCTCTTCTTGGCACTAAACTATGAAAGACATATCACTCATAATGGCCTAGAAAGAAATAAACCAGTGCAATCATGAACAAACCACTGGTGGTTAGAACACTCCAAGCACAGCAAAATACTCCTTACCCATATATTGCTTCATCCTCAGGACTGGGCCTAAGAATCGTTCTTGCAGCTGGTTTTGGTTGAGACACTGTAGGTAAATAAAGACAACAGCAGATACTAAAGTTAATGTTTTTAAAAAATACGAAAGGCAGCATTTTTAGTTATCAGATGGTAACTAAACTCCTCCATGCCAAAGATAAAAGTCCAAGCTTCTCTTTGGCTAGAGTTCTATTTGCTATCCCTTCTTTTCTCTTAAAAATAGCATAGAGATCCGATGGAGGAACAGGCAACTCTTTCAATCAACCCACCCCAGACTGCAATAAGAGTTTCATTTGGCTGCCTAGTTGAGCTACAGCAGGTAAGTTCTCACTGTTACATTGAAATTCCAGGAAGCAACAGGCTTCTGGTAATCTCAGGTGCCTTTCTGAGGCATAGAACAAAGACAGACCCATTCGAGCTGCAGAATGGGGTTAATAATGTGAGACACATGGACATGGCTAGGAGGATATACTCCGTGAAAAACAGCTCTTAAATGAAAATTTCAACTCTGACCTGGTGCATCATCTTGGTATTTTGGTTCTTTGCTCGTGTCTGCAACTGTGGCATTAGTAGTTATGTCACTGGTGGATTTAAAGGGTGTAGGCATTGCTCCCATTCTTGACATCCTGCTGGATGGATCATCTTTCGCACTAAAGAAGAAAATGAATTCAATTTAATGAGAAAGGAATGGTGTATTTTAAGCTGTACTTGATAGGCTTGGTAAGCTTAGGTCTAGATAATAAGCAAAGTTTCTTACCCTGGTTTCTCTTTTAGTTTTTCATTGGATGAATGTGAATCTAGATCAGAGTGATGTAATCTGTCATCTTGAGGGGAGAACGATCGGTTTGACTCTATTTCAGAAATATCTATAAAGAGAGTGAGAACAGAAAAAACGAGGAATTTGTTTGTATAACCAGCAGATCTAATCACCACATTTTTATTTACTACGCTTTCACATATTTATATGCAGAACCTTCAAACTTATTTCCCTTTGAAATAGAAGTGTTGTCATACACATCGCATCTCACTAAGTAAAGCTAACAGCCTTTCTGTTTAAGCTCTCACTGGAACTATCCAAAAAGAAAAGGATCTTCACGCTAGATCTTCACATTCTTACAGTATTACTACAGTAACAGAGGGCAAATTTGCATTGAAATCATCAATCGTACATATCAATCTGACTTTAAATGACATGAACAGGAAAAGCTAACAACTTCCCACCTGCAACCTCTCATTTTAAATCTAGTGAGTGTGTGGGTGTACAGTTAGTCAGTGCATTAGTTCTTCAGGGAGAAAACAAGCAAACAAACAAGAAAAAAACAAAATACCCCTCAAATTTAAATGTCTTTTATTTATATCTTTAGATAAAATCAGCAAAAAGTTGCAACAGTATTCTGAAATTAAAGGACATCTTGTATCAATTAACATAACATCCTGATTCCACAAACATCCTGCATCCTTCTAAAAGCAAGATTATATATTGAGATCCAGCTGATAACCCGGTGAGAGTTCATTCGTATGAAACAGACACTGGAAATGGAAACAAGTTGTCTAGACGGACTTCATTTCCTCTTGTCCTGGCAATTTTCCCCTCCCCATTGAATGCTGTAATGAATGTTAATGTCCTCCGAAGGAGAGAAGGGAACAGTCTATTCCACTCTGTTTTGTAATTCAAGCTTCGTATTAAAGCAACTGAGTTTCCTGTTCTGAGAAGTAGGCCATTTTTGTCTGATCAACATTGCTTCTTCCAAAAATTTTTAATCACATGATCACTGCAAAATGGTGCATAAATCTTCTTTCACTTAAAAGAAAAGAGCTTGCTTTTATTTCAAGTATTATTTAGGTTTAGATTTGTTTTATTCTGTCTTCCCACAGAGAACCTAGCATGATTATACTCTAGCACAATGCCCTATGCCTTAAGTTCCATTTCACCTTTTATCCACATTAAACCTCACCGTCCATTTCGGAGTCACTGTCATTCAGCGAAGGAATGTTGAGCAGTGTCTGCTTCCTGTCCCTAAGGACAACCAGCTGGAGTTTCCCACGGGACTTCTCAATCAATTTTCGGGCATCAGCTAAAGACATGTTCTCAGTCACTGTACCATTGATCTGGACACATAAAAGCAACAGTGTTACAGGCAAGCAAATAAATTGCACTCAGTTTCAACAGCTACTGCAGTGATAAACCTGACATCTCAGATTAACCACTTTCAAAGGTGCCTGCTGTGCTAATCTGACTGTAATCAGTTTAACCAGAACACACCTTGAGAATGATATCCCCTTCATGAAGGTTGCCATCTTTGGTTGCCAGCCCACTATTGGTCATTTCTTTTATGAAGATCTGACTTCCAAGTCGCAGACCGTATTCTGTAATTAGAAAAATAATTCACTATAGCTTAGAAGAGCAAGCAAAGGTGCCTTTTTAAAAACCATATTGTGTACATGGAGCACATCTCATATACTGTTAGACAAAAACAAAACAAAATGAGCAGAAAAAGAAACAGAGACCCAGTAAACTCACTTAACAGGCTAAATTTCCCATTTCTGTGCTGTCACAGTGGTAAGAACAAGTAGTGGTCTGGAAACAGTGAGAGACAGAATAGTGCCTGAACTTGCAAAGGCCAAAGAATGTGTTTATCTAGATGTGCTTTTCAAGGCATCATCTTCTGATCATATTTTGTATGGTAGAGAACAGCATGGAGAAGGATGAAAACGTGGATGTTTTTTCCACCATCTGCTCCATGCTATCCGTATCCCAATAAGCACCTCAGTTGTTTCAGGCAACAGGAAAAAAATGAAGTGGAATATTTGGATCAGCACCAATACTACTTAAAAACAAAGGCAACACCAGTTTTCAAACAAACATGGTCCAGAATAGCTGAAAAAAAAAGAAAATAAACACTGATACCAAAGATCCAGCACTTCCAAAATCTCAACCCTTCAGAGAGACTGCAGAAAACCCAGATGGTTGGCAGCTGTTGTGGACTTAATAACCACATACAAAACTTCTTAACAAAGCTACCTTAAATTCTCTTAACTACTTTACACTTATAAAGTAATCTGCATCATCTTAAGAAACAGAAGCACTACATGTAGGAGAAGAGGAGGAAGAAGGAGATCCTTGTCAGAGTCAGCAAAAAGAGATTTTGTGAATTCAAAGTGGGCAGAAAATCCTTATTGATCAAAACAGAGTGCATTTAAAAGCCCAAGAACATAGGGCAGACACATTCCAAAGTTGAATGCTCTTTGCATTTCGTGGCACACGAAATGCCTCTGGCCTCCACCTGCACATACTCTTTTAACGGTCAGCAAGGAGAGGCTGCTTCAGCTGTGACTTTTTTGGCATTCATTATATGTGTATTCCTGAAGTGTTCAAAGTCAAACAATACCTGGAATGGCTTCCTCCCTTCAGTGTAACAAAATTAAACCCACTACTGAATCACTATTCCACAGAACCATGACCAGCTGTGGGTTTTCCACCAGAAACAGAAGGATAGGCAGGAAGAAATGGAGTGTTCAAGGACAGAGTAGCTCAGAAGCAGTGAAATCCTACAGATGAACAGAGTTCTTTGTGTAGAAAGCACCCAAACATGGCCAGGGAAAATAAATGAAGGCCTTCAGTTAGCAGGTAGGTAGCTGTAAAATCAGTGAATATCCAGCTCCCCTCCACGCTCCCACCAGGATAACACATGCTGTATCCCAAAATCGTGCTGCCACACCTACCTTCATTATGTTTGCCTTTAGTTAGCAGAACGCTGATGGGTCCCTCCTGATCCTGAGCTCCCAGGTACTCATGCGGGTGCCGTGTTTCTGGGGAAGGGCTTCGGGAATAAAGCTTGTCCCGGCTTCGGCTCCTCACGTCCCGCCTGTACCTCGCATCCGCGTGGGATCCGTGACCGTAGCGGGGCGGGCTGTAGTCCCCTCTGTATTCCCGCTCGTAGCCGCCGTCCCTGTCGACGCTCCTGCCCCTGCTCTGGTCTCTTCTGTACTCGCGGTCCAGGCTCCTGTCGATGCTCCTGCCGCGGCTGCCGTCCCGGCTGTAGCTGCACTCCCTGCTGTGGTCCCTGCTGCGGTTGCGCCCTCTGTCCTGCTCTGCCCTGTAGCTCTGGTCCAGGTTGTTGCCCCAGCTTTGGCTGCGCCCGCCGTTCCCGCTGTGCCAGCTCCTGTCGCTGTAGCCGCTCCGAGCGCTTCTGCCGTCAAACTCGGCGGGATCATCCATCACATCCAAAGCTCTGTCCTCGTAGTCGAGCGAGGGGCTTCTCCTCAAAGGCGCAGCCGGGACCTTGCGTGGTCTTTTCACTACCTGTCCAATGCAACAGGAAACAAATAAAAATAACCACTTGAATGAAAAAATAAGAGACAGAAAGTTCTTCACACTTCCAATGGAAGGGCAGGGAAGAGACCCAAATCCCAAGTCACTTCACAGCTGCACTTTTTACAGTGTAAACTAAAAGGACAACCAGTAAAGGGGATTATTAAAGATTGCAGAAGAAACTTTAAATCATTGGATGGATAAGGAGGAGAAGGATATTACCAACCACAGCACACTATTACAACAGTTGGCTGCAACAGATGGAGTAACAAATACAGGTTTTCCTGGTTTAAGGGAAGTTTAAGGGAGTATGGCAGCCCCTCTCCCCAGTCTTGTCCGCCTCCCAATGTTCTATATGCCTCTTAATTGAGGAAAGCCAATCTAAGCAGCAAATTCTTGGACCAGTTCTCGTCCTGTAACTTATCATCTGTTTCATGGAACTTTTTTTTTTGTTTCCAACTGCAATTCACTCTTGGTTAATTTAAAAGTTGGAGACAAATGTCTTATCTTTTTCCAGAGGATAATTTTCTGATACTATCACTTAATTGTCATTTGCTTCTATGTTCAACCAAAACAAAGCAAAAACAAACAAAAACCCCACAGGTCTTCATTCTCATTTATTTAGTTTGTAGGGAAAACGCTTGCATTGCCATATGCAATAACAGTACACTTCACAGAAGAAAACCACAGCCCGAGTTGGTTATGAATATACCACATCACACAGCACTTGTAATTTACTTACAATGGTGGCCACTTTTCCACTTTTTCTAAGCTGTTGGACTGCAAAAGAATGTTGAACGTTTTCCATGGGAGTCCCGTTAACAATGACCACCCGGTCATTTTCTCTGAAAAAAATGGAGGAGAAAAAAACAGATTTTAGGAGAGTCTTACTGAAAGTACATTTCTTAGGAGAGTCTTCCTGAAAGTACATTTCTGTGCACTTCACAGGGAAGCACTGAAATGGCACACTTTTCTGAAAGAGTGGTATTTGGGCCACATCTGCTCTGGAAGACAGTTGATCAAAAAATGCTGCATTTCACCAAGTCTGCCCTTCCCTAAAACACAAGCGAGAAGAGGCTGCAGGCTCCTCATTTCAGGTCTCCTGCATGTCAAACAGACCAGTGAGACTGAACTCCATCATCCCAGGAGACAGCCCATAGCACATGCTTAGCACGTGCTCAATTAAAAATTGTTACTACCAGTAAGATATCTTACACCAGTAAGCTCAAAAATGGCAAGGGATTTAAAGAATAAACAAACAAAAAGTGCTAGTTTTGTTACTGGTTTATTCCAGCGATTACTCAGTTATCAACCTTACAGTGAAAGCATTAGTTTGAACTTAAATTTGCCTGGCTTCAGCAACCAATTGCCCACTGCCATGCTTTTTTCTTTCTGCTAGATAAAAGAACTCTTTAGTACCCATTATTTTCTCTTCACTGTAGCCAAGTCACCTCACAATCTTCTTATTTAAAAAGAAGATTATATGCTTTAAGCCTCTCTCTGTAAGGCATTTTCTTTAACTCCTGAGTAATTTTGGCGCCTCCTTTCATACCTTTTCAGATACTTTTGATGGATGACCTTGCCACAGGACAGCACACTATATACCATTATCAGTTTCATCTGGGCTTTACATAGAGATAAAAAATAACTTTCCTCCCAGTTCATACATCCAAAAATGGCACCAAATTAACACTACAGGACTATACTAAGAGCTCATATTGACTTGTGGTCTATCCTAAAAAGCTGTTCAAGGACTGAAG
>JAUBOD010000581.1:3580370-3600782 GCA_032353885.1 Nothura maculosa
AAATTAACACTACAGGACTATACTAAGAGCTCATATTGACTTGTGGTCTATCCTAAAAAGCTGTTCAAGGACTGAAGGATTGTAAAGAATACTCATATTCATAAATAAATTCCAAATCAAAGATGATTATTTCCTAGTATTGATCAAAGTTGTGCTATTCAGATGAAGATTTTATTGCTGTGTTTGAGAATTGTCTGTCCCCAGCAGTTCCAAATACCCCTTTAACTAGTACTTCATTAGCTACTCCCCATGTCAGCTTCTTCATTACCACACCAAAAACTAGGCTCTGGCAAATGGCTAAAAATACTTCTTTTGTTTCTTTGTTTTACTGCACAGCATTAGAATTCTTCCAAACAATTTCTGACATTCCAGGTCAAAGGATAAAAACCTGATCATATGTTTGATAAAAATTAACCATTCCAGTTAACAGACTTAAAAATATTCATCTGTGACAGATGTAGCCTAAAATAGAAGTGGTATCACAAGGACCACAGAAGCACTTAATTTCCCACCTTGTTTATTTCAAATAAAAAATAAGTATTTAGCAACAACTTTTGCTTCTCTTTCCTTGCCCAGATCCTGACACCTTAGGAGTGAAAACCAATAATTCCTTGGATTACGTGCCTGACCTAAGTAAATCTCCTGAAAACTAAAGACTGACCACCTGTTTCCTGTAGGTGGAATGAGGAAAATGCTTAGAGATGCCAATGATCCTACTGTTTCTTTAGAAGAAATACAAGCTTGAAAGAGACATACTTGACTGTGAATTAAAATCACTATGAAATAGCAAAAAAAAAAAAAAAAATAAAAAAATAAAACCACAATAAACCAAGACCTATCTCCATGTATGTTTTGATTTGGAACAGGCATTTAGGTCTTAAAAAAAGCAGAAAATTTTGAGTGGAGTAAATCAGTGGGGTCTCTATCAGCTTGTTTGAAGACTTTATGTATTGTACAACTGCAGCCCTCAAAACACGTTGCCCAAGAGACACGAGGAATCACTTACTGCAGCAGCCCGTCTGCTGGACCACCTGGGAGCACATCCGAAATGACGATGGATGTTTCACCATTCTCAAAATGGGGGTTATCTCTGCCACCAGAAACCGCAATCCCAAATCCTCGTTTTGAATCCTTTAACAAGAATAAAACAATACAAGATTCAATTCCATTCACAGGTGTTCGGTAGGGAGAAAGAATCACAGTAACAGAAATGTTCTCAGAAATAATGACACTCTATTTAGTTATTAATTACTTGGGAAAAAAAAAAGGACAGTTGAGTGCAGAGCTCCAGAAATACACTACGTCTATAGATTTAAAAAAGACAGGATTTTGATAACTCATGCAACCAGAAGATACACGCTGCTGTCCTCAAACCTCAAGCAGTTAATGGTTAACAATTACAGAAGGGACTCACTGACTTGGTCTACATTGTGCCCCACCATCCCTTTGGTTATTCACACCAAATTAACTGTTGGATAGATGGTTCTATTTCGTGGGTGACGCTTGAGACACTGGAGCAGTTCTTCTAGAATCTCAGGTTCATTATAATTGCTATCCACTTCATAATTACTACTTACTCTTCAAACATACTTATACAAAAATCCCAGCTAATTACCAAAAGCAAGCAGTGAGCTTGTGAAAGGTCTATAATCATCCTCACTCAAAGTGAGTATTTTCACTAAGTTAATGATGTTAAACCTGTCTTCACAGAAATGTCAGATACCCCAAGTCCTTATGCTTGGCAATCACAGAATCAGAGAATAGAGGAACAGGGTGGGAGGGAAAAATGTTTCTAATGCTGTGGCTGCAGCTGATATGCTGGTACAATTGAACTGCAGACAAGGTGGTGTGAACCTGTTTAGCTAAAAAAGCGGATTTCATTGAATTAACTTGATTTCATTGACTAGCATTGACTTGATATAGCCAGTTCCATGTCCTACAGAGGAAGCTTTAAAACTACATTTAAAGAAAGTGCTTTTAACACAGTGACAGAAACAGACGCTGCAGTGCTACCTGCACCCTCTCAGTGGTGCTCCCTGCCCAGCTCCCACTCACCACGTGTGCTCCATAACCTGCTCGTCTACATTCCACTAATGTCAATACTGTGCGGTTATTTCTATGGGTAGGGAAAGGCAACACAGCTACTTAAAACAGTGTCCCACCTGCTAAGCCTTAGTTTTACAGGAGGGAGATGGATCTCCAAGCCAAAGTAATGTGTTTTTTTAAAAAAACATTAATTGTCCATGGACATAGCGTGTCCGTATTATGTGTCCAACTCCCCTTTGTGCTCTGGTGGTGCAAGTCATTGAGGTAAGCAGCAATGCTCACGTTACAGGTGCACATCACAGTACAAGATATTCAAGATTAGGAAAGTTAGGAAATAACAACTAATGACCATTTCTGCAATCCCTCTGCTGCCTGTCTCTAATCTTAGAATTCTAACCATCTTTCTCAACAATTCAGTACACAAAAAGGGTTGTGTAGCAAAACTGACTGTTCCACATTTGGTCACCACTTTGAAAGCAACAGATCCACCTCAGCTTCCCTTCGATCAAGGGCTAAAAGTGGCAATTCTACTGTCATGATGACAGTATCTTCCAAGTAGATTCCATGCTGGCAGATGAGAGAGTATACCAAAAAAATAAAAAAAAAATCAGCATAAATATGCTCAGTGATGATTATAAAGCCCTGATATTAATCAAAACCTCCTAACAGGGCCATCTGCTTTGTCATTAAGGTTATTCAATGCTGAATTTAGTTACACAGCTAGTACACGCTGTATTAGGCTGTCATTACAAAGACCAAACAGTAGCAAATATAGCATATAAATGATTAATTTAACTTATGCTAACACTGAAGAGCCACGCAGCTGTATGAGCAACTAGCAATTAAGCTTTAAAATGAAACACATATCTGATTTGGACAGTTTACTAATCATATTTAAGACTCAGAGTTGCTAATTACATCCTTTGGAAAACAAACTTAGACTAAAATATTCCGTGCTTGAGTATTTTCAAACTAAAAATATAACAGGCACTCACCTTTTGTAAGGTCACAGTGTACTGTTCCCATATCAGCTCTTCCATGCCTGGGGCCTGTTACACACAGAAGCCAATTAGCAAGACAGAAAGCACACAACTATCCAATCTAAAACATGAGATGCTACACCAAAACACAGACATAAAAATAATACATATAATAACCTAATCAGTTGGTAAAGTCAGAATAAAATGTAGGTACTTCAGTTAATAATGTTCCTTAAAAAGGGTGAGAAAAATATTAACCATTTCTAGGGTAGTAGCACCCTTAGAATTTCACTAATTGGAAGTTGAGTTCAGTCCCATTTTCAGGAAAAGCCTCATTCAGTAAAAGCATTCCAGAGAGACTGCGTTAGCATTATATAGCCCTGACTCAAACGGAGGCCTCCCCTTTCCAGCGCACACTGAATTCAGTAGTTACTCAAGTAGTTACTCAAGTCTGAATTCAACTACTGAATTCAGTAGTTACTCAAGTCTTCAAAACCAAAGGGCTTTTGCATCTTTTCCGTTACGTTCACATGAATCCAACAAAATATTAAATCCACTCTGCATGGCATTACTCAGTATTTAGATTCCCTTGAACAAAACTGATTTTATACAAAACAACAGTGTGCTTAACAGGTTTATATGCATTTCTCTTTCTCAGAAAGTCACTTTTTTACACAGAGTTTCACCTTTCTGGGTAGAAAACTAATCCTGAACTGACCAGTTTATCTTACTTAATATATCCTGAAATCTTTCCAATCTCACAGCTTAAACTATAACACACAATAATCACCCAGCTGTGGTCAGTCACACAGTACACAGCCACCCTTGAGCACCTGGCCTACAAAAAGGGGAAAAAAACGAGCTGTGATATCTGATACCGTACAAACACCTCCAGGTGGAAAGCACCCATTTACAGAAGGATAAAAACCAGACATTGTGTGGGTACATGGAGGCTGCATTCAAACCATGGGGTTATTTTAACTGCTAAAAGTGAGTTTCTTTCCCACTTTAACTGCTAAAAGGGGGAAAGTTAAGAGTTTGCACAATAAAAGGCACAGAACCACAGATGGGCTTTTCAAAGGGATAAGCAGCAACAACAGAGAAGCCACACGCAGCAGTGTTGGCCTGTATTTTGTAGCACCCCTGTTTCTCCAAAGCAAAACAAGTATTTTCTGGCTGTTCACATCCACCAGGCAAGCTCTTGTTGCTGCTCCTTGCTTGAGAAGTGTTCCATGACTTACACTTGACCCTCATGGACTCTGGGCATCCCAAAAGGAATTGCACTTGCATTTTCCACTGCAGAGCCACCAAAACAAAAGAAACAAAGCCCAAAGTGTGTGTCCTGCTCAGCACTCCTAGGTGAATACCTGTGGTATTGGGCACACTGATGGGGAAACCTACAGCACAGCAGCTCACCAACACATTGGTATCTCACACAGAACAGGCAGTGCTTTCCCGTGCAGAAACGGGCTCCTCGGGCCAGCTAAAACACAAGTTTTAACAGGCTGGAGAAGAAGTAGTTACTAAAAGAAGTGAACACTGACATTAACCCAAGAAAGTCACTGTAAACCTCTGTAACCCTTTTTAGACGTGATGCAAATGGGCGACATTTATAAGTGTCATTAAAATACAGGTATCTTGGGTCAGGGACTCACTCTGTTTTAGTGCTGCTGCTCCCCCAGTACCAGTGAGATATGTAACTGTGCACCCGGGTGAGAACCACCTCGCCACGCCTGTGTCCTCAGGGGATCCCTGCTCCACAAAAGGCTTTCTCCTTCACTATGTGTTTGCTTTGGGCCGCAGCACACAGTGGAGCAGCGGCAGATAGAGGTGACTAAGCCTGCTCGTCTGCCGTGTGCAGTTTACCTACTGCTGACCCCTGGCTGTACCCACACTGTCCTACTTTCCTTCATGGTGTTTTTAAGCTCTGCAGAAAACCTGTCTGTGCAGAAGGGCCGCGGTGTCACTGTGGTTCCAGCTGACGGCACGGAGCCGGGCTTGGGAAATGGGAGAGAGCTCCACATGGAGCCAGTGAGAGGGCAAGCGGCTGCTCTCCAACGGTGACACAAAATGGGACTGAAGGAGGCACCACTGGTAATGCAGGAATTTCCTTCCAGAAAGACGGGCATCCCGTGAAGAAGGGCGAGTGAAACCTTGTGCACGATGAGGCATCCCCGTGCAGCGAAGCACCACATCTTAAACTAACAAAGCAGAGCTTATGTTGCTCTGAGGAGTAAGTTGTGTTCCACCTGATCACAAAAACAGGAAGCTGGAAGAAAATACTGCCTGAAGACACTGCAGCAGAGCCGTGCAAGATGCTGAACCTAGAGCATCACCTCAGCTGGGCCCAGGTCCCGCCGCACCAGCGACTGCCTCAGGCACCTCCAGCCCAAATCTCAGCTTAATTTTAACTTGTTATTAGTGAATATTCAATAAAAGCTAATCAAATATTTCCACTTTAAACTCATAAACACTGCTTGAAGTAATGCATTTTTAGAAACTGCTTCTGAGGGAAGCTGCCTCCCAGTCCACGTATGCTATATTAGCAAATGAAAGCACACTGTGCTTCCAAAGCTCATTTTCTACAACCAGGGCAAAAGAGACTTTCCTGCCACACTGCAGAACTATGCCGGCTATGTAACACAGTTCAGGGAGCCGAATGGTCACCTTGGTAGCACACGAGGCACAAAACACATCTGTACTCCCTTAAATCTCCAAGTAATCATCTCTTTAACATTATAAAATGTACTGCTGCTTGCCACCGCTGAGATACTAACCCATTCTGACAGATTAATGGGGAGGAGAAGATTGAGGGGGAGGGAGAGACTACAAACGTTACAAACCCCTATGTGAAGACTAAAATCAAACCTGCACCACAGTGAATAACATCCTGCCATAACCGTCCTCCGGAGCTCACACTCTGCCTTTCCTCCACATGCATCAAGTGATGGATTACCAAGAGCTTGCCCATTTCCTCACGCTGCTGCATCCGCAGGGAAGCACACAGGGATCCTGAGCATTCTGCACATCCCTGGCAGGACCACAACGGTTAAAGAGGAAAAACCAACACACCGGGAACGGAGAGGCAGGCAACACGGTTAGGAAACAGCAAACCTCTGCGTGCCCACCTGTGTTTTATACCCACGGCAGCCTAGCTGCAGTAAAAATCACCTGCAATGAGCCAGTCCAAATTCATCAGTGACAAAAGTCAGTCCACCCTAATCAAACCCCACAGGTGCAATGTGCTTCAGTGTGACTATGCTCATATACGAAAATGAGAGGTGCTTCCTGTGAACCCAAAATAGACTTTTAATAGGGTCTGTGGCAGGAACGAGCCAGGCCCTGCAGTCATTTCTGCATGAGGAAGAGGCAGCTGTTGCAACTCCCACTGACAGTCACAAAGACATTTATGCAATTACTGCTACTGGGAGATCACTGCATCCAAGTTCATCCGCACTAAAACGCATAAAAACAAAACCAGACAGCCTGCCACAAGCTGCAGCAGTGAGTTAGAGAGAAGAAGGAGATATATTTATATATAAACACCTATATATACACACATACACACACACAAACACACACGGAGGAAGGCAATGGGGGGAACAGCATGACTTGGAGCAAGAGGCAACAAATAGCAACTCACGTGTCCTTTTAAAATCCTCAACTTTTTCACTGCATGTGACCACATTCTCTGCAGAGCCTGAGCTGTCTTCATTGTTGCCAGATATAATCTGTTAGGGGATGCTGAACATCCCAGTCTTTTCATCTGTTTCCACCACTCAACACGGTTATGTAATTCTAATACAATAGTGGCCTACATACTCAAACAAATCCTGCTGTCAGTTTCACACTGGAACACATGAAAACCACAGCCAAGAAATCTCTGAATAGTTAAACTAACTCTCACTTTAAGACATACCAGAAAAAAAAACAGCAGAATAACCCTAAATAACAATAAAAATAAAAAGGTGTTGGAAACAGATTAATATGCAGCAAGTTATTCTTATTCCAAGCACATACCGGTCTCCCTGCCACCAGGAACCCATCTGAAACTCTGAAGAGCAAAAGGGTTAAGATGCAAACTGGAGATTATTTGAAAATTCATGTTGTAATGATAATACTTGCCAGTAAAACTTACCACTTGACTCCATTATTGTATTTTATGCTACAGTTTTGCAAGTTCTATCAAATTTTAACAATTCAACTGCTGCATCCAGGAAATTCTTACAGAGAAGTAACTTTTTCACATATAAGTAGTCCCTTTAACTACATGTGAAAAATTGTGTACAAATGCTTGCAAAACTTGGCCTTGGTTCCATACGCACCAACGTAACAGCCACAAAGAACAGAACTCCCTAAGCCCTCAAATATTTAATAAGGTATCCACAACGGCGACAATATTAGTAAGATATCCATAACAGTGACAGGTTCATCAGACAGCCATACAGATGACTCTGCAGGAAAACGGGTCAAGTCATCATTCCCATTCACACACATAAACGCTGCAAACTTCAAGACCTAATCACAATTTTCCCCAGACTTTATATAAGCAAACTTCACCAAGATCTTGAAACATCAAACAGGTAGGAACACATGCCAGGTTGTGCACAGGATGCTAAGCAGAGAAGCCACCTGTAGATTCCCATTTTTAAAAAAATTTACAAGGAAAATCAGATTTTTTTCAGATTTTTGGTGAACAGACTGGACACAAGTCCTGTACTTTAACCATGACCACGAGACCTCCCGTTTTTTTTGTCTGCAGTAGCCATGAGAAACAGGGAGAAGCCAGCGGTGTGAGCACTGGAGCTCAGAACAGAGTCACATCCACAGTTTCAGAAATGTCCGGGGGTTATCTTGGCCAAGCAGGAGGAAGCAAAGGCAAAAACAAGGATACACTTAAGGCCCCTGTCCTTGCCATGGCTTCCCTGCTCTCCCCCTCCTTCCTAAGCTTCAGTAACACTCCAAACCAGAGAAATGTGACAAAAAACAAACTGTGACGGCACTGACAACAAAAGTGGTGACTCCCTGTCCATGAGCTTAAGTGCCTGGAACAGCAGGGACTCTTCTTCCTTGGCTTTGGACTTCAAGGGATTGACTCCACCAGAACTCAAAGTCATCCAGGACCGAGCTGAGGAAGTCTGGGAATGTTCCTGCAAATGGAAGTTTCCTTGCACAGTTCGGACAGCATCTCCTGAATTGATGCACCAGATGGTGCAGGCCCTTGGATTTGGTGACTGGGGATTTCCTTTCACTCCAGAGGAAAATATCTTCTCCAAAATCAGAATTCCTCCAGCAACTTTTAAAAGGCAGATTGAAAACAAACTATTTTTTTTCCAATTTGTTGTCCATGACATTTGCTTTTGAGGATACAGCACTGCCTTTTGACCCTTTCCCTCTCCTCTTTGCAACAAGTAACTTCCTCTCAACCCGAGATGGCAAATGCAATTCCTCTGAAATTTGAAATGTGACATTTGAGATTTATTTTATACCTATTGTCTCCAGATATTTTAGTTAGAACCTCCTTCTGGAAGAAGAAGAAAACAAAAGAACAGTAAACTCTGGGAAGTGAGAATCACACATGACACCTTTGGCAGTAACACAGCCAGACAGGGATCTATTTGTGAATGATGTGGGGAAGAACACACAAGATCCAGCCGTGACGATCTGCAGCTAGAACTGGCCCTGGGAGCAGAGCAGTGGAGCTTCCCCTGCGGAGTTTCCTCACAAGTAACTGCCTAAGTTCTTCACACAGCCTCCAAGAGCAACAAAGGACGGGGACTGCGGCTATTCCGGGCACTGGGATGCGGAGCCAGGGGGGCGAATCCAGAGGTGCATCAAGAGACACCAACAGCATCACAAGTTACCGCATCCCAATGCGTTTTCCACGAGGATACTGAAAAATCCCCGGAGACGAACGGCAGCTTCCCTGGGCCTCTATTCCACCCAGTGGAGGATGCTCAGAACACTTCCAAGTGAGGGCTCCAATCCAAGTGTTTTCATCAAACACCGGCACATGTAAGGCAGATCCCCAACTGCAAGTGAGAAAGGTGAGGAAAATTCTGTCTTTCAAGGTACCTTTTACAATAAAACCATTATCTTGCAAAAAAAAAGAGGCACCTGATTTTCCACCAGTAAGCCTTTTGTTTCAGAGGAACATTCCTGTTAACGGGACATTTCTTGCTTTCCAAGTAGCTCCAGCATCACGCACGGAACCCATCAGAGCTAAAGAACAGCACGTGGCCCTTAGGAAGCAGGATCCCACAACACTGAATGTCCCAGATTAATGGAAGAAAAGTGATGAAGAAAAGTGCTTTGCAAACGCTATCCATTTAGAGCTCCCCTCTCCCGGTTGTTAGGAGCGCGACTGCTCTCAACAAGGCCAACGCTTCCCACTCTTCTCCTTGTCATAGGAAGGAGACACACAACGAACATGACCATTTTAAATGATACTCTGTATTTAGGATCACCTTTCCCTTCCAAGTAAAATTCCATCGGGCGGTTCTCCACCTGGATGCATAAAGTTTTCATACAATGTGTCCTGTCACTTAACGAACAGGTAAATACACTTGCAACATGGCATGGGAATGACAATGCTTGAAAAAGAAAAAAAATCCTGTCTCCCCTTTCTCTCCAAACTAGAACTGTCGATTAAACTCACTGTCGATTAAATTCACAGAACAAATCCCTGGCAAACAGGACACAAGGCTGGCACGGGCTCAGGGCTGGGGCAAATTGTGTGTGTTTTAGTCCAAAACGCACCACCCGATCCTGCTCGGGGCAGGTCCGGGGTGCGGGGCAGCGCTGCCGCGGCACAAACAGGGGTATCGTATCCCACATCCTCCTGCAGCAGCAGCCCCGGCCCTGCTCCACACTCCCCGAATGCTGAACAGTGATGAAACTAAAATGGCATCTGCAGTGGAAAGAATTTTTGCAGACGTTTCCCTGGACACAGAGAAAAAAGGAATCAAAAGAGAGCGCTGTGATTTTTTTTTTCAATTATTTATCAATTCTGCACTTCCCTAAAACAAATGGACTCCACTATGAAGCCACAAAAGAATTTGGCATAGAGCATCTTTCTGCTGCATTACTGAGTAGAGCAAATGAACTCTGAACTGTTTCATCAACTCTCTATTAAAGATCTCCTACACAAAACTGAGGAGGTCTTAACATATAATAAGTGCACAGTACATTATTTAGGTTAACTAAGGAAAAACATTAGGTGTTTTTCCATTAACCTTTTTCCTGCATAGGCTGGCAAGTCTGTTGCAAGCCACAGTCTCGGGGAACTTTGTTTCTTAGGTGTTGAAAGCCTTTTACCAGCTAGATCAAACACTGCCAGAAAGCAGGCCAAGCACTTGAAAGGGAAGAGGACGATGATTTTCCAAAAACATTTTGAACTCAGGTCACAATTCATCCTAGAAAGATTTAATCAAAAAAAAAAAGAACACTTTTTTCTGTTTATGTACTTGTTTTCTTAAGGTGCTTCTCTCTGACTCAGGCTCACTACTGATTTTGTTTCCTTGCCTCTAGCAATGAACATCTCTGGAAGGTTGTGGACAATCAACACCTCTTTCCATCTTTGGGAATCTCTCTCATCACACACACATCCACCTCAGTACTATGAGCAAGGCTTCAAAACACACCCATAAAACATAACCTTCCAAAACCAAACCAAGACCAATCCCCAAAACCTCCGGTCTCTCCTTGCTCACAACACACGCTCCTGCTTGACTCCCTCCATGGATTCGTGTACGTCCCTTGCAGGAAGCCAGAGCAGCTCCCTCCATCACCAAGTTATTTACCAGCCCGCATCCTGGGACAATTCCTGCAGGATCTCACACCACAGAGCCCCGCTTCCCTGTGCACAGGTAATGTCAGAGCCACTAGATGGTGCAGTGATGCTGCAAGAGAAGCCCTGTTTCCCGTCACCTACACACACACATGCTGGATTGTGTCACTTTTGTCCCATTTTCTTTAGTCTAGGAAATAAAACTTCAGATCACCACTTTGCAAGACAGTATAATGTTATCTGAAAAGCTCCAGCCCATTCTGAACTTCATTTATTTATTTCTCAGTCAGAAATAGAAGATTTGATTGATTTTAATAAATTCAGATAAGGAAACGTGAGAAACCAAGAATGTTTACCATTATTCCTATGTTAAGATCACTATAAGCACAAATAGAAAGAGCAGGCAAAACCTTGATAGCATAAACTGAAAAAATATGTAGAAAGGTTAGGCCAGAATTCGTTTCAGCACATGCCTTCCACGCTAATAACGAACAGGAAATATGATTTAAAACAAGGATTTGAAGAGGTTTCATTTACTTATTTATTAATTAAACTCAAATGTTTAGGGACATACATGCTATCATCAGTCAAAGAGATATTTTTTTGGAAATTCTGGCTTCATGAACAGCTGATTCATGAACATTTCTGGTTTTCAACACGAGCAATTTCCATATTGACTGCTCTTTTTTAAACAAGAGAAACAGCTTGCCTAACCATTTTTTTCTTTCTTCTGAAAAGAAAGAAATGTCTGAGAATCCAGAGAGATAAACTATGCACACTGCTTATCCATCACAACAGGATCCACAGAAATAGGTGGGAAAAAATATAAACAGAGAGTTTTTGATTTGATTCCAAAGGACAGTTGCATCTAAGGTTAGAAACACTACATTTTACTATTTGTAAAAAGACTTATTATTAAAATATTAAAGCTTATGGTTTCAGGCTAGTTTTGAGCAGAACATAGGAAGTTTTATACTCTTACATTCACAAAAGTACAGGGAGATCTCTAGGATACTTACTGCATAGATATACAGTCAAAGTTTCTCATTAAGCTTGAAAAGCCAAACAAAGCACGCACACTGGATTACCTAAACTGTATTTCACAGTGCTTGCAGTGCCTGCCAGTAAGAACACTTGTTTATCACTTAAATGAAGCATCTAAAGCCTATTCAGGATATAGAGCAGCCACCTGAATCACACCATGGTGCACTGCAAGGCAGAAGTCTCCATTCACCTTTATTGTGGAAAAAAAAACACAGTGAAATGGGGGAAAAACCAGCATGACGAGTGGCTCAGAACCCAAGCTCCAGAGCAGGCAGCACCTCTGGCTCCTAAATCCATGGGCAAGAGGGCAGAGCGGCGGCAGCGCTGCCACCTCGTCCTGCTGAGCTCACATGCACCCACCTGCATCAGCCAGGCCCGGTACAACCACCCGCCACAAACGCAACCCAGGTTTACTCAAGATGGAAAAGGAAAAACACCGCGACAGAGACACAGCTGCAAGACCCGCAGGTCGCACCCCAAGATCACAAAGCGAATAAAACACAGCTCAGAACGATTTCAGCAGCCGGTTCCCCCCGCTTTCCTGTGCCCAGAGCTGTAAGTGCAGCTCTATTATTACCCTCGCAAACTACCCTGCAATTGTGGCGCTGCTTCCCGCAGCAGGAAACAACCAATTGTTCAAAATCTGCGCAGAGAACAGCTTCAACTGAAATATGAAATTACCTTTTCAGAGATGAAAATATATCCTGTTCCCCTCCCCCTCATCCCATAAATAAAAGCAAAAAAAATTTTTTTTTTTTGTAGATTGCAATTTCTGCCTCTTGTGCCTGTGGGAACTCACATTTTTTCTCCCATTCTTTGTTACTTTCAAGACGTTATTTCACAGAGGAAAGGCTCTTTTCCCAAGCATTCTGCACAGCATCACTCCACTGCAGAAACCTTGGAAATGGCAATTCCTTCTGCCCTATGAGTCCGAGGGCTCCTGGAGAACTGAACCAAGCACGGAGCTCTCCAGCCTAGCTGGGATACATCCCCAGTCTTGCAATGAACTTCAATAAAGTGCCCATCCTCTTCTCAAATACACAGTAATGCTTCAGGAGACAGAAAGCTGGAAGTCAAGCAGCTTCAAATGAGCAGGAGAATTAATCGATGGAAAGGGTCAAAAAATCAATTTCAGCTGTGTCTACAGCACAAGTGCATAAACACAGGGGCATGAGGAGACTCTTCTCTGTTTTTCTTTTCTTACAGTTTTGCTTTCTTAAAAATCCTTTTTTATAACACAGAACGGTAGTATATTAAAATCTTTCTCGCTACAAGAAGGTAACTTGATTGGAAGGATATTAAGCTTTTAGTATACCTAAAAAAAGATTTAACAGATTAATCACCTACATTCATTTTCACTATAAAGGGTAAGTTGCCATCTGCCTTGTTTCTGTATTTTTTGCTGTTCTAGACCTATGAAATCCAAGGCTGAGAGCCCCAATACACAAGGCGTTTGTGATCAAACTTCAGTTCAGCAAGACTGCTTTTTTGTTTGGTATTCATATGAGAGATTGTCATTGACAAAATGGTGGAATCGTGGATTAAGGCAGACAAAACCAAAAATCATTAGGTGTGCCTGATCTGACAATTTCATTATGCTGGACAGCTTAGATGTCTCTTACTAGCTTTAACTGTGGAAAAACATGAAAAATACAGCTGCCTCCTTGAGGTGTGTCATTTCAGAATCTGTTATTTGGCTCTCAGCAGCCAAAGCTTTCATGTTCCTATGTTAAAAATACAAAACAAAAAATAAACCAGAGCATCACATTTACCGTATTACTCAGAGCACTGATTGCAATCTTATTGAACAGAAGGTACACTGATGTACCTAGCCCTGTTTCTGCTGCTCAACACGCTGCCTTCCTCCCACCACCATGTTCAAACAGCAAATCACAGGAAAAGTGACCGGCTGCAGCACCAGGCATTCACCAGACAGAAACTGCATTTCTGCTATTTCCTGATCCCCGCAGATCCTCTGATTACACAAACATTTTTATCCAACAACTAAAGCTCCCGAATCTGAGGAAAACAAGCTGCGTATCTGCCCACTGCTTCATGCAGCTTGTTTTCAAAAGGCCAATTCATTGCTGGGACACAATCCAATCGGGTCAGCATTTATATTTAATCATCCGGTCATCATGCAAGGCAAGGTACAATTGTTCATTTCTGAGCTTAGGCACAAACCAAATTTGATTTTTCTTTCTCTGTTAGGATTTCTAGTACCTTTTGTTTTAACTCTATCGGTAGAAGACGGATATTTTCATGCACGCGTTTTACTTTACCCAAGCAGTTCTGTGACAATAAAATTGTGACAAGGCTTAAAGTTAATTTGAATCTCCATAACACTAAAAACCTAGTTTAGATCTCTGTTAAAAAAAACAGGAAGTCACAAATTTATTCTAAAAATCTCAATCAATTCTCTATGATTAGCTTTTTCAAAGTGAGTTACCTAGTTGTGGGCTTGGAGTCATATGTTCAGCAGTCACAACAAATATCTTCTGTACATACCATCTGATTTATCAGCAAACTCTTATGGAATTACCAGCACCATTAATCAGCAGTCAGTGAAGCTACTGACTGCTCTACACCTCTCGTTTTAAAGCCATTTCCCGCTTTTTCGGAAATCCCATCCTAAAGGATTTTCACAAGTCCGCCCTGAGCCACATCCCTCTCCTCCTTCCGTACCTCCTGCTATCATATTCCTGCCCCCATACTTCCTGCCCTTAAGCAATCCACCTTTCCCTCGCAAGACGTTTCAAAACCTTGCTCTTCCATGCCAGAAAGCATTGCTAAATGTGACCCCTGAACTTTAACACAACACACACATATTTAACCCGAGAGCTAAACCATTGCACAAGGACAGCGTTTACTCTGCAATCCACAGCTTTGCTCCTGGGATTGCATGTGAAGGGACGAGGTCTGTTCACCTCGCAGGGATCCTGCTCCCAGCACACTCAGGAAAAGAACCAGGAGCACACAAACAAACATGATCTCTTGTTTTCATCTCTATGCCTGCCTGCTGCGTAAACTACCACGAATTAATGAATTAAGCTGCACCTGCTTCAGCAAACCACATTCAGAACCCCTTTGCTCGCAGTATTTTCCACCTCGCGGCTTCCAAAGAAGTACAAATGCTTTTTCAAGCAATAAAGCTCTGTGCAAACGCTCACCTCAGCCCTGCATACCTCTGGGGCCGCGTCACCAGCAACCTATCCTCTAACATGAAGCTGTGTTGCACAAACTGAGCACTTATCAGGTGATCACACTGATAATAAAGCTTTGAGATAAGGAAGCAGTAGGAAGTAAAACAGAATGGAAAAAATCAAGTGTTTTCCACTACTTCTCCCTAATCTTCTGCTAATTGAGGAAATACGGCTAAAGTTCACTCCACATTTTGTTCTAGCATATGATTTTGGTAACATCCAAGCATGTTGAGAGATAGAACATTTCAACCAACCTACCCAAATTTATGTAGAAATTATTCCTGTCCACAGTACTATTGATAGCATTTGGTCAATGACCATCAAACCAGGAGAATTATGGAGGGATATCAACTGTCCCTCTAGCTTTCCTCCTCCTCCCAATATCAATACAGGTTAATCAGTATCAATAACTCTGATTGATCAAATCAGTTTCAGAAAAGTAATTCGAGCTTGTCTGCAGCTACCCTTGCTTTACTTGTCAGAAAACAATTTGAAACTACAACTCTCTGTGCAACTTGCTACCAAGGCAAAACTTCAGTGAAGGAACTTCAGGTACGTATTCAAACATCAACTGAAACTGAACTGCCACAGTCTTGAAATGGAAACGATCATTAACTGACCATGAACTAAAAAGTGAAGTACATAAACGATGAACTGACCACAACAGCATCAGCAAGTTACACAACAAATATTATTCCTCCTTTCCTGGTTATCAGTCTCTTACAAAAATCACTCGAGGCTTTAAAAGACCTGGGAAAGAAAAAAGAATCCTCCTGCATATGTTACTGTAAAGGAATTATATGGCTCAGAATCTTCAAGACTTAGGAACTTTTTGATTAAGTTACCACTTAGGTATTGACTCCAAGTTCACTCTGATCAGAAATTCAGAAGGACAAGCAGTTTGAGCAACATAAAAAGCACTCCATACTCCCTTGATTGCTTCTGACACACTAAGCAGAAGCAGAAGGTGGCCAGCTCTTTCCTCCATAGAGAAAAGGAAGTTATACACCTGCACAGGCAATCAAGCCTTATAAAACAATAAGAAAAATGTAATAAACTTTCCAGTCATTGCTGGCCAAGAGATTTAGTCCTTTCTCACTGCCGTAGAAGACACTGGAAATGTCCACTGACTTCTACAAGGCAAAACAAGAAAAGCAAGTTGGAAAAGTGTTTAATTGCTACAAGAGACCATGAAGATAAACGATAAAATTCAACAGTTTAACATCACAGTGATATTAAAATGAGGAAGATATAATTTAAAAAACATAGGAGCCACCATAAACACCTCTCATAAGAACAGCCACACAGAAAATGACAATAAATCCTTGAGGAATCCCTCTACTGCACTGGATTATCCACATTGCCAACAGTTTGGTTCGAGTCTGTTCACATCTATCAATAGCTTAGTATAGATGTCTGAGGCATGAGACACAAGAGCTCCTTCCCACTCCCTACCCATCCTCAGACCTTCTTTAAGTGCACTGCCCTGTGCACATGACGTGCACTTAGCTGGGGATGGATTTGCTGGGGGAGAGCTGCTGTAAAGCAGTCTTGGTAGGCATGCATCTGTGATCAACACCATGTCTTTAGAAATCTGACCTCGGGCCTTTTAAAGCACAACTTACTGTAACACACCAGCTTGAAGAAAAGCACACACAAATACCTGCAAATCAGCAAGCAGCCAACAGGGAAACCTGGCAGGAAAGGCCCTGGGTCAGGAACAATACACCATTTTGAAGCTAAGCAGCAAAATCTGGGGAAAATTTTAAGCCTTCCAAAAAAGAAATCTGAAGTCAAAGCACTTCTTCACGTTCTTCACAGAAATGGGAGTTCTGGAGGCATCATCTAAGGAACACAAACATTAGCAATCAGTTCAGCTAGCGCCATTCAGTTGCTCAAAAATGTTCTTCTACAATTCTGGAAAAAGAATCCAAAACCATTGACCGCTGCTTCTATTTCTGTGGGAAAAAAAAATTCAGGGAAACAAAGCAACCAGTAGAATAACTTGTTTTTGCTCACATTGTGCAGTTCCAAACCGCGGTCTGGGTTTCGGCCCTGGCCACGAGGAGAGGCCCACGCTCTGCAGCAGACACTTGCAGCGCCGGGCGCACCAGGGCAGCGCGGTCGGTGCCAAGCGCCGAGCCTGGCAGCGAGCTCCACAATTCAGCCAAAGGCCAACACGAGGCCTCCGGGAGCTCCGCCTGCAGAGCCTGGAACGGCCGCCTGGCTGGACACACTCCTGAGAAAGACCCTGCTCACTATGGACTGCAGCAGGGGAGCTCCTCAAATGCTAGATAAATACGTGCGAAGGAAAGACACGGCAAGCTGAGAACATACATTATTAAACAACAGATAAATAATAGATAAGTGTATCACTTCTTGTAGTTGGCTAAGGAAGCTGTTAGGCCACAGCTGGGTTCTTCCAAACCTTTTTTTTCCTTCTTTTTCTGATATTGTTGTTTTATAAAAGGCTGTGCAGATATAGCAACTACCTGGCTGCTCTAGGTGATGAGCAGGGCACAGCACGAGGAACATAGACAGATATCCACCTGCCAGCAGGAACTGCCACCCACAGCCTACGGGGGGCATTTCCACCTGCATTCCTGATGGAAAAGCCAGGAGGGTTCAGGAAAGGCATCTCTCACAATGTTCTGTAGGTTAAAGGATAGTTTCTTCTTCTGTAGAACCAACAGTAATTATACATAGGTGCACACAATAGTTTCCATTGCATACTCCAGCCATATGCACATAAACACACGTTCAGGAACAAAACCCTGCCTTAGGGCAGCTATTTGTAGAATGTGTTTGTACCACCATTGTGGGTCACATTGGAATTCTAGGGTAGTTCCACATTTTGGTGGTAAGAAATTCTAAATAAACTTTTAAAATACAAATTTCACTAACCTTGTTTCATAACTCTCTTAAGGAGGTCAGTTCAACTCTTCTGAAAAAAGAGTTCTGCTGCTTCAAAGACATTAAACTCTGAAGAAAATAGGACAACTGGCCACTTTGTACCACACACAAGATTCTAAAAACGTTTCACAGCTTGGCTGAATCCCCATTTGCTGCATCTTTGTAGTAACCATAAGCCGTGGTAAATGGATTTCCTTCAACTACAGCCATAAATTTCATCCTGTTTGAATAGTTTGATCAAGAAAAACACAGCGGAGAACAGAAATCACTGCCACAGTCCCTTTCCAGATCTTTTTTTCTCCTACAAAATAGTGAACAAAATCAGTTATATCCATAATATGGAGAACATAATCCCTGCAGGAGACACACTAACAGCTTCTCCCTACTGAAGCTTGCATATGCCCCCAAAACATGAGGTTTCTCACATTCCCAAACTCACGAGGTTGTAGGAAAGTTCAGTCCAAGCTTCTTTTTGCTCACACTGAACTCACAGCCAATTCAGATGTCTCACACACCACATGGGCTCACGGCTGTGTAACATAAACAGGCTGCATCCATCAAACCATCCCATTCCTACTTCTTCGTCTGAAAGGCAGAACCTGGCACGCATTTTAAGACTCACACACTCAGTAGACATCTGAAAACACATTTCTTAAACACGAAAAAAAAAAGATTTTCAGATTGTTTTTCTCCATACGACAGCAAGACTGTGGTAGAAAGAGGAAAGTAAAATAAAAGGCAAAATCATGGATGAAGCCAAGTTAATACAAGCTTTGCCGTTATCTTCAAAAGGCCTGGAATTCTCCCAAGGCTGTTGAAAATGGTGCAAAAATAAGTTGCCATTTGAGGAAATGAGGAGGACACTGACAGCTCGGTCTCCCCATCCACCATTCGGTGCAAATACACTGTGAGATCTCTTAACTGAGAAACCATTGTATGTCTTTGTTTTGTTTTCAACACATTCACTAAGATTTTGTTTAATTAAAGTGCCTAAACAATAGCCATGCAAAATGCAAATCTGCAGACACAAGCTCTGTAACTAATGCGGCTGACACTGCAGCAGAGCACAGTCAAACTTTCCTCATGTAGGACATGAAGCCATTACCACGGATCTTGACGTTTCTGCAGAAACATCTGCAAATAACTGCACTAGTTAGTTAGCACTGTGCATCTATGTACTAGTTATCTTGCAGCAATGGAAGTGTCAAATAGAACAAAACTTGCGACACGAATTTTGCAAAATTGACCTCAGAGAGATGATAGAGACAAACACAGCAGAGAGCCACTGAAGAACAGATGACAAGAAGGGTGCAGTGGCAGCAGGCAGGTAACTGCACACAAACTGCACAGAGTTTGTCATTTTTGTTGGTTGTCCTGCTTTTGTTTTTAAATAATAACACCAAATAAAACCAACCGATGGTGCACTCACGCCTGGTAAGTATGCATACAGCATATTACATACATTAGGGTTAGCATACACAAATTGTGCACGAGAGGCATACTCAACAGGACTAACTACCCCACAAGACAAGAGAACAAACGGCTGCACGCGAATCGCTTTTGCTTGCTCTGATTTCCAATCGCTTTTGCTTGCGGTGATTTCCAATCGCTTTTGCTTGCTCTGATTTCCCTCCACGTTTGCACCAGGGCAGCGTGGGTGAGCACGTCTGCACTCACGTACACAAACACAGACCACACCAACAGGACCACGAACAAACCTGCGCCTCGCTCGGCGGCACGGCACTGCCATGGCACCTGCAGGCAAAACACACGGATCCGGCAATCCTGCCACTTCAAATACTTATCACTTAAGCGGTTCACACTTTTAACCATTACTCCCATTCAGCAGCAGCCACAGGAAACACACTTTCCCATTACAACTGCTTTTCTTTTTCCCTAATGTTACTGAGGACTCAATACTACACACAAGCAAAGCAACATGTGTGTGTGGAAACCAAACCCTCTTTCACTTCTGCTCGCCAGCCTGCCAGCCCCAGCTCTGGTGGGAAGCAGAAGTGCCAGCCCACCAAACCTTCCAGCCCACCAAACCTTCCTCCTCGCAGCCGGTCTGCTCCCGGGAGCCTCCAGCACTGCACATGGCGTGAGCAACAGAAACCCCTGGAAAAGTCCCCTTGGCGCCGCACGGGACAGGAGTGCCTGGCCAGGGCAGTGCTGCCGTCGGGAAAGGCACTGCATTGGAGTGCACGTGTGAAACACGTGTTTTTATCTAAATACATGTATGTGCAGGCGTATCCCATGCACACGTATACACTGTGCACATCTACACACATAGAGATACACATGCACGTTCCACAGGCTCCACGCACCCCCCCATCGACCCCTCTGCTTGGCCCTCACACCCCAACCGCACACACCCCTCGTGTAAACCCCAACCCCACATACCCATCATGTGCACCCCAGCCCCACACACCCCCCA